>JANAVB010041819.1:3854141-3939756 GCA_029216955.1 Iris pallida | reverse complement strand
ATATTATAATTATATATTATCCATGTGTTGTGTCATGTTATATTATATATATATATATATATAGGCACCTATATAGATATGTATATCATGACAAACACATGGACACAATTCATGAAATAATAGACACTTATGAATCTAGGCACAACCTATGGACACAACCATACACTTCATAAATTAAAATTTTACCTATTAAAATTTATGCATCTTTAGTGTGACTGTATATATTTAGTCAATTTTGAATAGTAGGATCAATGGATTCTCGAGTTAACACAAATGTCAATTATGTCCACATTTAAAAATATATCTATTTTTAGTTTTGACTTGATTAGTTAAAATGTTTATAGGTACTATATGTTAGGGTAATCTACACCTATTAATTTTTAAAGATCTTTTTGTATCTTCAAGAAGCTAAATTATGGTATATAACAAGTATGAGTTAAAGTTGTGTGTGTGTGTGTGGTGTGGTGTGTGTGTGTGTGTGTGTGTCAGAAAAACTATATGAATACATATAAATTTACAGAATTGTGTCCATGTGTTGTGTCATGATATATATATATAGTGCCACCTAGTCCTATTGGTGAATGACAGAAAGGTGAATGACACCTAACCTCGTGCTAGTAGCCATGTGTCCATGTGTTGTGTCATGATATAAATTTACAGAAAGGGGTTCCTCTTCATGCTAGTAGCCATGTGGCATGAACTAATGTCACATGTCCTAGGTGAATGACACCTAATCTCATATAGTGCCACCTAGTCCTATTGGTTGCCACATGTCCTATGAGGTGGCACATTCATTTATGTAATTTGCACAATTTGTTTAGGGGTCAAAATACAAAATTTGTATAAAAGTATTAATAACACTTTATTATTATTATTATTATTATTATTATTATTATTATATTATTATTACCATTTGTTGTTTATATTATTATTATTATTATGAAATTAATTAGGGCATAACATTCTACCATCCTTAGAAAAAAGTACGTCCTCAAAATTTGAAATAACTTAGTATACAATTACTCACCTTACTCAGAGAATATATACGAATATTGGCTTCTCATATCTTCCTCTTTCTCCCAAGTTGAATCTCTTGGAGAATCCTTACTCCATGCTACTCGGACTAACGAAATGATCCGATTTTGGAGTATCTTGTCCCTTCGATCCAATATTTCGACTGACCTTTGCTCTATCCGTATTGTAGGCCCGATTGTAATTTCTGAGTGATCGAGTATATGGTTCGGGTCCGGCACATATCTTCGGAGCTGGGTACATGATATACATTGTGAACTCCTTCTAGGGTTGGCGACAGAGTGAGTCTGTACGATACATTTCCAACCTTCTCTAGTATGTCGAATGGTCCAATGTACCTCAGACTTAGTTTTCCTTGGGTTCCGAACCTGATAGTTCCTTTGGTTGGTAAAATTTTCAGAAATACGTGATCTCCAGGTTGGAATTCCAATATCCTTCGATGTTTATCAGCCCACATCTTCTGTCTATCTTGGGCTGCTTGCAGATGGCTTCTTATCACCTTGACTTTGTCCACAGTTTGTTCTACTAGTTTTGGTCATAGTAGTTGCCTTTATCCTACATCAGTCCAATATACTGGCGATCTGCACCTTCTACCATGTAGCGCTTCAAATAGAGCCATTTTGATGCTGTCATGGTAACTATTGTTATAAGAGAATTCTACTAGATGTAGATGATTGTCCCATGATCCTCCAAAATCTAACGCACAGGCTCTCAACATGTCTTCTAAGGTCTGAATGGTTCTTTCGGATTGACCATCTGTCTGAGGATGATAGGCCGAGCTGAATTTCAATTGGGTACCAAGATGGTCTTGTAAGCTCTTCCAGATATGTGAGGTAAATCTGGTATCCCTATCTGAGACTATACTGACAGGCACACTGTAACGACTAACAATCTGCTTTATATACATGTCTGCCAGTGCCTCTGTCGTTTGTCCAACTCGGAAAGGTAGAAATCATGCTGACTTAGTGAGTCTATCGACTATAACCCAGATAGCATCATTACCTTTCTGTGTTCGGGGTAAGCCAGTCACAAAATTTATTATAACGTGTTCCCACTTCCATTCAGGTATGGGTAATGGTTGAAGGAGTCCCACTGTCCTCTGATGCTCTGCTTTAACTTGTTGACATACCAAGCACTTAGAGACAAATTTAGCAATTTTTCGTTTCATTCCGTGCCACTTGAAATTTTGTTTCAGATCTTTATACATTTTTGTACTTCTGGGATGAATGGAGTATTGGAAATTATGAGCCTCTGACATTATCTCATTCCGGAGGTCTCCATAAGGTATACACAATCGAATCTCGAATCTCAGGGATCCATCAGGATGTTTAACTAACCCTGTTTTTGTTCCCTTCTGAGTTTGTTTCTATAATTTTTGCAGCTTCTCGTCACTGTTCTGTGCAACCATGATTCGATCTATTAAGGAAGATTGTATGTGCAAATTCTCCCAGATTCCTTCCATGACTGGGCATGTTACTTCTATTTCCATTTTTCTTAAATCTTCCAATATTTCCTAAGGTGTGTTCATAAAGAAAGCTTCGGGTCTTCTACTTAGAGCATCAGCCTCCTTATTAGCCTTGCATGGGTGATATTCCAACTCCATATCGAAATCCTTAAGTAGCTTCAACCACCTTCTTTGTCTCATATTGATTTTTTTGAGTGAACATATACTTCAAGCTTTTGTGGTCCGTGTATATCTTAATTCTCTCTCCATATAAATAACGTCTCCACCACTTGAGCGCGAACACCACGGCTGCAAGTTCTAGATCATGAGTTGGATAATTTCTTTCATGTATCTTTAATTGTCGAGATGCATAGGCTATAACTTTCCTGTGCTGCATCAATACACAACCCAGACCCTTGCCTGATGCATCACTATATATTTCATATCCTCCCGACCCTGATGGTAATGCAAGTACAGGGGCTAAAATTAATCTTTCCTTCAATTCATCTAATGCTGCTTGACATTTCTCCGTCCAATTAAACTTGTCTTCCTTCCGGGTGAGACAGGTTAAAGGTTTTGCAATTCTTGAAATTTTTTCTACAAATCTTCGATAATAACCAGCTAGTCCTAAGAAACTTCTGATCTCTGCTACAGACTTAGGTGTTGGCCAGGACTTAACTGCTTCCACTTTCTTCGGATCTACCGAAATGCCTCACCGCTGATAATATGCCCTAGAAATGGTATTTGGTTCAACCAAAATTCACATTTGCTAAATTTGGCATATAACTGCTCTTCCCGTAAAGTCTGCAGTATTATCCTAAAATGTTTCTCATGTTCTTCTTCATTCTTTGAGTATATAAGGATGTCGTCAATGAATACTATTACAAATTTATCAAGATATTGATAAAACACTCGATTCATCAGGTCCATAAATATGGCAGGTGCATTTGTTAACCTGAATGGCATAACTAAGAATTCGTAATGCCCATATCAAGTCCTAAATGCAGTCTTTGGAATGTCTTCCTTCTTCACCTTTACTTGATAATATCCGGACCTTAAATTAATTTTTGAGGATACCCTTGCCTCTCCTAACTGATCAAATAATTCATCAATTCTAGGTAAGGGATACTTATTCTTGATTGTAACCTCATTCAAAGCTCTATAATCAATTACTAGTTGCAGGGTACCATCCTTCTTCTTTTCAAATAATACTGGTGCACCCCATAGCAAAGCGTTGGTTTGAATAAATTCTTTTAATAGTAGCTCCTTTATTTGTTTGTTCAACTCAGCTAACTCCTCCTCTTCATTCGTGATATCCGAAACTACTGGATGTTATATCTCGTAGTGTACCCCATAGACCCATATCACTTGTTTTCGAGCTAATCACCACATCTTCTTTACAAATTGATAGTACTCGTCTAGACTGTGACTACTATTCCCCAACCTTGTGAAGGGCACGAATCGAGGCATGATCTATACCAAGAAATTTTAGGTTAGTATCCTCCTAATTTAAAATTTAATAAATAGGTCAGATAGCATACGAAAAATAATAATAATCTAGGTAGTGTCATTAGTCCTTCCTATATTCACCGATACTGCCTATCCAAAGGTATTTTCAAGATAATCTCTAGGGTGTGTTTGGAGATCGAGGTTTTAACCTATATAAATTCATAACCTACATCCTACCTTATGCCTTTTATTGACCCGGACCTATACCTATACTAGATTTTCCATTCTTTGTTGACCTACGTGGGCCACCACTAAAAGATGTGTCACGTCCCGCTCCCAGTATACGGCGAGCCGAGTATGTAACATCATCCCCAGGCCACGCGATATACGAATACTCCAGTACCCATATTCGTAATTGTCGCCCGTAAGGTTCTAGAATGGAAAATATAGGTAAATACTAAACACATTTCATTCCACAAACTATAGCTATTATACACAAACTATTTTCTAGAAGTACATCTTATACAATTCATTACAACAAAAAATTAATTTACATATGTCGACAGGCTACAAACTGATACTGGCCGTCTCTTGAAGATCTCTTGACAGTTTACTCCTCGACTGCATCCTCATCATAAAGAGGTAATATTCCTACAGGAGCTTCATCTTTCCCTAGTGAACAATACTTGGTCGTCAGAACGACAGCAAGTCCTCGGTCAAGAACGGTTAAAGTAAAAATATAATAAGGAATGAAATGAAATTATTTATATCGAAATCTGGAAAAGTAAGTTTTTACATTCATGCTTACAACTTCAATTTAATTTCTTATACTATTATTTTTCATCCAACAAGGTAACTCATACAACCTTAATTGACCACCACGAACAAGATCAAGTTTTTCCTAAATGGAAAGCAATTTGGAGAACAACTCTTTGAATATTCACTTAACTAGTTTTTCGTCAACAATCCCGTATACCAGGGATTAGGCTGTGACTGTAGTGTCCCGACCCGCAAGATACCTTATGATGGATGGTTGGTTCGATGAAGCCTTGTTGGACTTGGGAATATGCAAATGATCGCTTTGAAGGCTATGTGATCGTGGCAGGAATCATCTTATGAATGTGAGTAGTGTTGAGCCCTTCGAAAATCCTTTAGCTCCATGCTTAACAAAGGATTGTATGCTATATTTACTCATTGAGTTGCTGAATAACACCTGGCATGAAAGTAGCAAAGATAATGAAAGATAATTAATCACATGACCCAAAAACTGTGCGAATCAATCTTATGAATTATGTGCTTGCGTGCTATGAAATAAAATGCATGACAGGAAGAAAAAGTCCCAAATACTTCGAGCCTTAGCTCGATAAATAGATGGTAACACAGATAATAAGATCCAATAGCCAGGTAGTGAGTATGCTTGAATTATGTCTGAATGAACACATGTTAAAACAGATGCTAGGTCCCAGGAATTGGGCGGTGAGTACATTGAGTTTTGGTTGGAAAGATGTATGGTATCAAAGATGTGAGAAAAGACTTAGGTAATCACATTCTATTATCCTGTCGTCGATGTAGAATGTTGATTACATTAAGATCCTGGATTAGGCAAGATGGCAATACGAATGAGAAAGATGGATGATTGGAAAAGATGGCTTATTTACTTAGTTTTCCTTATCATGCATTATATGTATGCATGGTCATGGACAACTTGTCGACAATGTGGTTCCTCAAATGGTATTTCAAGGCCTTGGAAACAGATTCGTCTTGGGGGGGAAACCTCATGCTGAAGTAGTAACATAGTGCTGAAGTAGTAGCACGGTATGCGGGACCTTCAGTGGGACTAGCTACCCGAACTATAAGCGGCACCGTTATACCTGTAAGACGGTCCAAGATGGCGTATAGTCAGTGACCTTCATATAGATAGGTCTAGTGCTAATGATGTCTTATACAGGAAGAGTAAGTTATCACTCAATTTCAGGAAAGGATATCGGCTGTTGGTAAGAATTACCTGAACGGTGACAATTATATTAAATTATGATATTGTTCCTAACAATGTCTTGTGCAGGCTGAGTAAGTATTATAAATATACATGGATGGCTACACGACCGTGGGTAACAATCACCAAAGGGTGATATCATATTGCTTTATATTATGTTGGCTATAAGAATTGCATACTTTACTTTTTGTCGGATATGAACTGCTAATTGACCCTAAGGCAACGAGAAAGACCACTTTTAATAATGTTCTATAAAATAATTACTTAGTGTTGTCTTCTTAGGTGAGTTAGGCCAGCACCGCTCGCCAGTACATTAATGATGTACTGACCCACGTTGTGGGCAATATTACATGTGTTTGTGTATGGGAAAAATTGTTTGATCAATGCTGTTTGCAAAAACAAAAAGTTTTATAACAAACTTAGAAAAGGGTACAAAAGTACAATAATTTTTGAGGAAGTACAACTGTAGAAATCTGATCAGAAGACGATCACTTTATCCCTTAGACTATGTGAACTTGAAGACTAGAGCCTCTGGAGAATGTAGCAGCAATTTTACAGGAGTACTTGATCTCTGTGATGCTTTGACAATGATTGGAAACTCTATTTATAGAGTTCTGGAAATAACTATTTTAGCAGTTATTCTGATGTGCGCGAGGATGGACTGCACCATATTGGGTTGCGCCAACCTTATGTTGCGCCAACTTCCATTCAGTTAACAATCGTGTACTAACTGTATTTAGATGCGTGGCATCATGTGATTGAGATGCGCATGGTCGTGTACAGAATAGTGGACACATTTTGAGAGATTAGTGGCATGTGCACCACGTCATCCTGCTTTAGAAATGAAAGTTGTCTCAACTTTATCAGGTTGTACGAGCTTCATTCAACAAGTCAAACTGTGCTTGATTGGGTTGCGCCTAGACACGTGGCAGCTTTTGAGAAGAAGTTGTTCAGATTGTGCCTAGGCGCAACTAAGGAATTTGTTTAGATTGCGCCTAGGCACAACTCACAGGATGTGTAGGACAGCTGTCAATTAAATCTCCTCGAGCGGCACAATTTGAGGGATTCGAAGAGATTTTCTTCGTTTACTGTGCTATCAGTTGTCAGTGCTGTCAGGCAATGATGGCAATTAAATGTCGGACGCCACGTAGACTTTTGGCACAATATGACTGGGCGTAATCTGATATATGGCACAACCTGATCAGTGGCGCGGTTTGATCTCTGAGCATCATAACAGTGGCGCAGCTTGATTTTTGGGGCACAACTTGATTGCTGAGTAGTAAATACATGGCACAACTTAATTTTTAGGCCCTACAAGACTCCCTTCAAAGTTTTCGAAACTTACGAATATTTCAAAGTTTTGAAATACTTTGAATTATGAAACTTTTACTTCGATTGCGCCAGTCAATGCCCAGCCGTCATAATTAAATTTCTTTCTCGAAAACATTCGATCTCCTCTTCGTCTTCCCGAGTTTTGTTGATGATTTTCGATTTTCCATGAAGAATATGAAAAGTCTGTTGGTTATATATATAGGGGCTGGTCCTTATACTTATTCTTCACTTCTGTACTTTGATGGCACATAAGAAGAAGGAGATGGAGACCAATGCTGACACTAAAATCAAGTCTCCTGAAGCGAAACCTGATGTCATGCCTACGACTTATTTGTTGGAGGCTGACCCATCACTGAGGGCAGTGAACTTCTTAGACTGTTTTGGTTTAAATCCAACAGTCTTCGATCACTCGAGTAATGGGCCATCACTTTCCTCTGAAGAGCACGGCGATTCGGAAGGATTCCTTAATCTGATGCGTCGCTCGGGGATCCGCAACATGCAAGAATTGGACGCTGCTCATCGTTAGACCAATAAAGACAAGAAAAAGAAATAATGTTAAGCGTGCCAGCTTTTTATTTTCTTTTCATGTGTCCTTTCCTACTTGTCTGTAGGGGTCTACCCCTCTTTATGAAATAAAATTTATAATTTCTGACATATTGTGTGGCTGTAATTTCAATGGCGCATGTAGATATGCTCATTTGGCTAATTCAAGGCTTACTTTCATTTAGAGACACATGACAGCCATCATGTGGTTTTAAGCGCCTATTGTTTAGTTCTTTCCCGAAATAGGCTCCTAGAATGACGCGCCCGTTTTTATCTTTCAAACTCTTTAAATAACTAATATGAGACATCAAAAATGTCCATGAACTCTTGTATTTCTTCCTGATAGTGATGGTTCTTCGCAGAAACTCCTTGGCGGTCAAGAGTTCAATGTTTGTGAGCCTTTCTGTGCCACCAAAATTCGATGTTGTTCTTCTGTATACTGCGTCTTCGGATGTTGGTTTGTCGTACTTTACATCACCGACGATCTTCCACCCAAACGTAGTTGATTTTGATGGTAAGTTCCAACAAAGAACCAGTGGTTTCTATACATGAACGTCATTCATGAATTGTGTTTAACTTGCGCCGCTTTATACAAAAAATGTTTTGAAGATAGGCGATGATCTGTTAGAAATGAAGCGCATGTTGTAGATGCTGTTGATATGCGCTAGTTATTTTGAGAGTAGGCGCGTACTGTAATCCAGTGCTTGACTTCGATCAGAGGTGCACATTGTTGATATGCGCCTGTTGATTGGCGCACATTGCTGATATGCGCCTGTTGATTGGTGCACATTGCTGATATGCGCATGTTGATCGACGCACATTGCTGATATGTGCCTGCTGATCGGCGTATACTGTTGATATGTGCATGAATTTCTGAGAATAGACGCGTACTGTAATCCAGTGTCTGACTTTGGTCAAAGGCGCACACTGTAGAAGTGCACCTGAAATCGTGAGAATAGGCGTGCACTACAATCCTGTGCCTGACTTCGGTCATAGGCGCACACTGTAGAAGTGCGCATGTTGATCAAAGGCGCACAGTTTAATAGATTTTTGCTAAATCTTCTTTATTTGTTGATGTTTGCAGAAATCTGGTTGGTAAGCTTCTTCAGGACTGGCATTGGCGATTTGGATGCTGTGGAGGGCATTCTTCTGACACTCACATCAGACAGCTTATGTGATTCTGACACTCAAATCAGACAGCTCAGGACTCTCCGTATTCCAGAAGGGTCTTCCTCAGATGGTAGGAAGAGCCTTTATACATGAGAGTTGGATGGTGGAGAGACAAAATTAGGAATCGTATCACAAGGGTGATCTCATTCCTAGTTCCCATGACGGGTCGTCTTTTCTCCACCAGTTGTATTGACAGCAGCTTATCTTTGAGTTGCTGCACTATGTGGTTCTCCTCTCGTCTTTCTGAGAGAGAAGATCAGAGTTGATTCTATTGTCTGACTCGCTGTTTCAGGTCGAGACGACAAGGAACTGGCACCAACAAAAAGATCCAAAGATGCAATAGACCTTCAATTGTTAAATTTAGAATGAAAATCCGAGATGTAATAGATTTCCATTAAGATGTATCTATGTTTTTAAAGAAGGAATAAAGAATGATTTTCTCTTCTTCTTTTTTATAATTTGATTTTGATGTGATGATATGGAGAATAGAATCCAGAGAAAATGTGGATGTGACAAGTTGCTGATGTAAATAATTGGAATTCAGGGGTGTGGAGGACGTGAATTCTCGTTATGATAAGTCAAGGAAAGTGAACGAAATGAGCAGTCACTTCGATTTTCGAGGAAGAGACACTGAATGAATGAACATTCATTTCAACTCTCGAGGAAGAGAATAAATGAATGAACAATTGTGTCGATTTTCGAAGAAAGAACAATGAATGATCAGTTATAAATGAATGAACAGTTATAAATGAACGAACAGTTGTAAATGAATGAACAGTTGTGCTTCTTTCAAAAAGTTGCATCAGTTCTCGAGGTTGACTATCTAGTTGTTTTGTCTATAAATAGAACAAAACTTTCATAGATATCGTCAATTTCCTTCCTTTCCGTACAAAATGTCTTCCAAAGATTTGCTCACTCCGAAGATTGAAGGAAAGTCCGAGATGCCCCCTGTTGAGCCACCAGTGCCTCCTTAGAAAAAAAGGGGTGAAGGCTCAACTGATCCTGCACCAGGACAGGACTTGATTGCCAAGCTAGTGGAGCCTGGGAAGACTACCGAAGAAGAGGTATTGAGGACTGCTTGTAAGTTTTTTGTGAGTTTAGACAATGAGATGTTTGAACTGTTAGCAAACTATGTATTTAATCATGAAGGATCGGGGCCTCCTCCCCATCCTTATTATCATGTAATTTCATTCTGCTTTTGAAAAAAATAAACTTTTATTTACATCATGTCTCTAAAATAAAGTACATTTTGCTTTTATACATAATATTTCTTGAGAAATTTCTCATTGATAGACATCATAGCAACTCTGCCATCCATATCTGTTAATTGATAGGCTCAATTTGAGAAAACTTTATTTACCACATACGGCCCTTCCCATTTTGCTTCGAACTTGCCTCTGCTCATGTGTGTCATAGTCATAGGACGTATGACTATAAGAACTAACTCGTCTTCCTGAAATGTTCGCACTTTAACTTTGCGATTGAAAGCTTTTGAAATCTGGGCTTGATAAAGTTCGATGTGCTGTTGAGCTAGTAGCCTTTTCTCGTCGAGCGCCTCTAATTCTTGAAGGCGAAGACGATCATTATTTTTTGTAGTAAGCTCGTTAGAAATCACGATTCTCAATGATGGAATTTGAATTTCCAAAGGTAAGACAGCTTCACATCCATATACTAGGGAAAAAGGTGTGCAACCTGTGGGGTTACGGACAGTAGTGCGATATGCCCATAGACATTCCCCAAGTTTATCACTCCAGTTACGTTTGTTAATAGAGACAAACTTTTTAAGGAGTTTGATAATGGTCTTGTTGAATGCTTCAGCTAACCCGTTAGCTGCAGGATTATAGGCCGTAGAGGCAACATTATTAATTCTGTTATCATCACAAAACCTGGTAAATTTCTGATTGATGAACTGTGGCCCATTATCATGGATGATTCGGCGAGGGACACCAAATCTGTATATGTAAGCCCCCTGAATTTAGGATTTTTTTTTAATTTTATAAATCAATTATTTGTAATAGATATTATTATTTGATTATTATTTAATTTAATGCTCTTTACTGTGACTTTGACTTTTGGAGCGTCAGGAATGCTGTAACGCCCCAGTCCCAAAATACGTAGGACTAGGAACGTAGTCATGCCAGCTGTATTCATACGAAATATACTCTAATATATGGAAGTCTCGTATAAATACATAAACTGTAAAATGCAGTAGAACCATAACTAATCTCATCCACACAAAATAAATGAATAGAAGATGTCATATAATGAGAATAAATTGTCTTGATACAATATGTTGGGCGAAGACAAATCCACTACCAACTATGAAAAGAAATACATGATAAGCGAAAGAAAGATTTTGGCGAGCGAAGCGAAGACGATCCAAGTGCAATCATCCTCGAGAAATAGCAACGAACACGGCTAGAGCTAAAGCACCTACGAAAGACAATAGCACACACCTGGGGAGATAACCAGGTCCTCAAAGGGACGTAACAAGACACATAATATCATGCCATATAAACTGAATAAATATTGCTCAAATAAATAAGTAAATCGAATTATAACATGGTCCAATACGCACCTACTGAATGAGCGTACCATCCCCCCAACCAAACAAGGACAGGAGATGGTAAACTAATTCACGGTAACGTATCTTCCCATGCTATGAATCCAATATGGTATCCGGACCCCAACAAGGTTCAATACCTTCTCATCGAAGTAGTAAGTCACACCTACAACCAAACAAGGACAAGATGTGACGAACTAATCTACGACAAGTTATTGTTCCAAGCCACGGTCAGATACAAGTACCCAAACCAAAAGTACTCGTACCTAACGGATAAAGGTAGCCTACAGTTCTAAGTGATATGTAGTTAAGAACAATCCTTCCTACGCATGGGCCCTGGCTAAATAGGATCGGCGTAGTCCCCCTTGGGCACCAGAGGCCCCATCAGTAAGAGCATGACGTTCCGCAGAATCGTCAGTGGCCGTCAGTAATCATGGGTAATCTGACCCGCGTCTTCGGCGGAGCTCACGGGTTACAAAGGAAAAGTGCATCGAAGCCCATACGCTAAGGAATTGTCCTTCCCGCCCAATGCCTACTATGTTGTATCCACAACATAAACCACTATAACCGCTAAGTCAAACTAACATGCAACCTCTATTAGCGGTTATTCCTATCGTACGGCTTGTACGTACTGGTGGCCAGCCAATCACGCACTTCCGTGTTCTACATACGACACACAACTTCGTGTTTACAACGTGTCAAGGCCAATGAATGCAACACACAAGGTGGTCCCTTAAATCTAGGTTTAATGTGAGAAAAATAATACATAGCAGAAAAATAAATGAACAGTAAGTTCTAACAGTTATGCCATGTATCACAGTTTATTTTGCATAAATGAACAGTAAGTTCTAACACTGCGGCGGAAGGACGGCTTGGGCGGTCGCCGGATCTCCAGCCGGCGGCGTCAGGTGAGGGGGTGTGTGGGTTTTACTTTTGGATTTTGTTTTCCTTTTTGCTCGGTGGTGATGGCCGGTGGGTTTTGGCCGTGGTGTCGGCGGGTGATGGCTTGGGGTGTCGGTCGTGGAGATGGTCGGTGGGTTGTTCCGGTGGATGGTGGTTGGTAGTGGCGATGACGGCCGTAGGTGCGACGGTGGTGCACCGGCCTGGGCTGGTGGTGAACGTGGTGGTGGCTGTGGTGTGTGGGTCGACGGGGCAGCGGGTGTTAGGATATGTCGGGTTTGTTTGCGAAGGAGGGTGATGGTGGTTGCTGGTCGACGGGGCAGCGGGTGTTACGGCGACGGGGACGCTGGGATGGTGGCTGGGTTGGACAGTGGGTTGGGGGAAAAGGAAAGTGCTGCTGTGGGGTTTTGGATTGGGTTAGGCTAGAAATTTTACGGTGTCGGGATTTGTCCGGCACGAGAGATAAATGTATGTGTAAAAATATGGAATAAGATTATGGATGAACACGGACACGATGCACGTAGATTTATGGAGGAAATTGTGGGAGATGAATAATGTGGAGGAGTACCTGCCTATTTATAGGATGTGGGAATTCTTACTTAGATATGGATTAGGATTTAATTTAAACCCCAAAAATAGATAATTAAATTACTAGTTTAAATCAATTTAATAAATCTACATCCAATTAAATCCAATTCAAATCTAATTAAATCTTAGCTCAAATCAAATGAGATAAATCAAGTTCCAAATATGGATATTAAATAAATCCAAAAATCAAATCAAGATTTAAATGGCCACAATAACTTTCAAATATATTTTTCAAAATACCAATAATAATAATTTCGAAAATAATAAATATTTTTAAATAATAAAATATTAATATTAATAAATCTCGAAAATTACATTTTTATTTAAAATAAACTAGCAAAATATTTAGGAAATATATGTATGCCTAAGAATATTATTTATCATTAATAACTGCTATAAACGAAAGGCTTTCATAAATAAAATCGTAAACTTGAAAATAATAGCTAGAAATAATTATTGTCTATATTTCTTTGAAACTATAAAAATAATAAAAATAATGTTTTTCAAAAATATGTACGCTCGTACATATTCGCATTCGTCGAGCAATTACGAAAGACGAACCTTCGCATACGACGTACAATACGATTACGTGACGTACGATACAAAATTTTAAATCAGTACAAATTTTAAATAAAAAAAATAGTAGAAATTTAGGGGTTTTACAGATGCCAATCTCTAGAAACTCTCTTCATCACTGTGTAGTAGACAAGATTACCTTCATATTGATATATCATGTCCCATCCAAACTTGTTCCCTTGTACTCTTTTTGCTTCACACAACTTTGGGTCAATTTATGTCACGATCCGCACCCGCTTTTTCGGATACGAGACGTGTCCAAGCCAGTCTACGCCGCAGAGTCGGCGGTAGAACGCTATCAAGCCCGCAAGAAATAAATGCTCAAATATCACATTTGCTGCTGATTCACATTTCTAAATTTATTACGACATTTACAATATTTAAAATTAAAGGAAATATAAGACTTTACAATTAATGAAAATGGTACAACTGTTTTCTATTTCTAGGTTGACTTCAGCATACCCAAGCCTTCCCAATGCTAATAGTGATCGCGGCTAAACCTGAAAATGTTGATTTTCAGTCAGGAATGGAACAAGTACACAAACCGACGATAATGCAAAAATACAATAGAATTAACAAGACATGAAAATAACATATGGGAGATAAAAACTGGAAGATAACTGATGACATAGCACGATAGAGAAGTAAACAAGGAAAAACTAATAAAAGACATCTATCTAGGTGGTGTGAAATATTCTTTTCGACATGTGAACGGCTAGGGGGTAAATCCGGCTCACTGCACGTGTCGTGTGCAGCTGCTATCGTTCAAGAATAGACATTTTGGGGATATTTCTGGGTAGTCCACATGTCTACTAAGATATTTTCCCTCCCGACTACTCCGTGTGAAGAACGTGTCAACAAGCAGCAAGACATATGTATAAGCATGAAATGAAAAGACTACTATGAATCGCAAAACAATCAGAAAGTGCACTTGTCTGAGGTCCTTAGCTGGAGAAACCAATAATACCATACCACTCAATGAGCCACAATCAGTCAACACATGTAGAAGTCTCCGAATGCTGAAATAAATAGTACCAACGTTCTCAGAACAGTCAAATTAGCTAGGATTGCCTGTCCTTAAGTCCAATTCTGGACACAGGAACAAAACGGTAATTTTGGGCAAAAACGGTATCCGCCGTTGGACCCGCTTTGCACAGAAAAGCATGCCAAAGTCAACGATCTCTAAAGTCGTCAAACTATATGTCTACGGATCCACTTTTTCGATACGAACCCAACCGTATGTCCAAAGTTGGATTCCGGCGAACCGTGCACAAAATCACCCGTTGAGTGGGATCGTGGGGCCCGCAAAATGGTAATTTTATCAACGGTCTCAGAATCGGACCAAACTTGGCATACAGGACCAGAAAAACGATACGGTCCTATTGGCATAAGTTTCGTCTCGATCTGACGAGCGTGTACGAAGTAATTGGGGAATTTACAAAGTGCACGATACGGTGAATTTCGACGGATACGCATCAAATTCGTCGCGCACACGCAACCAATTTGAATTCCGTCAAAGCCCACACGACCACGAAGCCGTTACGCAGCTTTCGATGCTTACGTTGCACGATCACGTCACCCGATTTGGCGGGACGCACGTCGTGTGGAGAGTTTTTGTGATTTTTCTAATATTTAAAACGAGTTTTTTTTCTAACTTTAGAATCAAATAACATTTAACCTACTCCATGAAATCAGGTTCCATAAAAAGGATTTTACTTCCATATATGATGTCTAAACAGCTGTTCAGGTGGAACTCAAAATTGATCGAAGGTTCGACCGAAATAGTCCTTCAAAGTTGGGTTTCCAGGACAGTCTAAACGTTTAGAAATCGAGGTTTTTCCTCGATTTAGATCTCGTTTCCTATCGAACGTGGTGCGAAATCAAATAAACTAATTGAAAGGATAAGAAGATGGTAGGTTTGTGATCATACCAGATTAAACGGTCCGTAAAACGACCCATCGTACGCGATAAAAAGTCGTCGCAAAAATTGGCCTCTCGCTGGTTCTGTCGTTCCTTTCAGCGCCTGTGCGCGTGCGCGGTTTCCGCGCCCGACCGGCCGGCGGTGTGTCGGCGGTGCGTCGGTGGCGAGTGGCCTCCCAGGCGACTGGGGTGCTGAGGAGTTGGCGTTAGGGTTTGGTATTCATCGTTCTGTCGATCTCTCATGTGTACTTATACTCGCGCGTATAATGCTACAGGGCTCGGGTGGGTTTTGAAGCTGCTACTGCTTCTTTATTGAAGTTGTGGAGAATTCATTACATGGGCTGAGTCTTTGGAGTCGGGCAGGTGGGCCGGGCTGTGGGTTTTCTGAATCATTGTTTTTCTTTTTCTTTTTCTTTTTCTTATTCTATTTCCTTTTTCCTATTTCCTTTTTCTCTATTTTCTATTATCTAGTAGCAAATAATACATACGTACATATATATATATATATATATTTTATATATATATATATATATATATATATATATATATATATATATATATATATATATATATATATATATATATATATATATATATATATATATATATATATATTCATATATATATATATATATATATATATATATATATATATATATATATATATATATATATATTTATAAAAATATATATATATATATACAAGTACATTTATACATATATTTATACACACATAAATATATTATATATACCCACTATATACGCATATTTGCATATATAAAATAAAAGTATTTCTAATATATTAACCATTGTATATATATTTATATATACACATATTTGTATACATATATGTATATTTATACATATACACCTACCACATATATTTATATACAATCATATATATATAATCCCTATATACATTAATGAATATTCCATAGCCAAAAAAATATATATATAATTCATTTGAAGAATAAACGAATACCATTTATATTATTTTGAGAATAATATAATAATACCAATAATAATAGTCATAAGAATAATAATAATATAATAATAACAATAAATAAGAATAATAATAGCCACGAAATTCAATAAATCAATAACGGTGTGTACACCACCATGCACAGTCTAATAATCCCAAAAATGCATGAGGACCTATTTTATGCAAATATCATTGAATATCAAACAATAATGATATTTATAATATTATAAATATCAATACTAGAAAATATTCATTGAATAATTAAAACGGAAACCCACACACTTATACCAAGATACGTCAATACGAATGTCATTGAACGTACTGCATGACTACATGGGCTTGGACTCAGTTCGGTCCAGTTCAGGCTTGGTTCGGTACAACCGGGTCGCTACGAAGTCAGTAAATTTAATAATAAATAATTAAACTATTTATAATGGCCATGTTATAACTTGGCCTGATTTTCCTAGTTAGGACACACTTATGGCTCGGCCTTCCTTGGCATGGCTAATACACTAGTCTAGGCACGCCACTGCACTATCAGTGCCATGATTTCTAGTCACATTATACTCCAAATTTAATCATGATTAAAGAAATCATCTACCGTAATAATTAACTAAATTATTTATAAAATTCTAAAATTACCATTTAAATCAAATAAATAAATAAAAATATATTTCAAAATTTCGGGAAGGGGTGCTACAATTTAGACCATTTGATCATTAAATAATTATTAATTGATTTTCCTACTTTATCTTTGATCATCATATGCACGTTACCGTGACTTTTAAATTAGGAGCACAAGGCTAGTCATTTTCTTGAAACCAACTTCTCATGCCTGATCTACTCGAGATGCCCTACACCCATGACCTTCGTGTCCTACTCAGACACACCATCTTGTGCTTCATTTGCTTCGCACCACTTTTGGGTCAATTTAGGACAATTAATTATCTACCGTAAAATGTGACCTGACTTCCAGTTTAATTTTGGGACCCGACATCGATCCAACCTAGTCGACCCAAAATGGACATAGCCCACACGAAGCCTACTACCTACATGATACTTGTGTCCCATTTATTTGAGCCCCTACATGCTACTTATTTACGCAAAATTAATTCATTTATTGTACCCAGTCTGTTTTGGCCCGACCCAGCTCAACCAAACCCAGTCCAGGCTTCATGTTACCCTCCCTCATGACACCCTCACTCTCTTTGCACTTGAAAAATATTAAACACCTAGTCTACCTACTCAAAATATCCTATGTACAACCATTTGATTAAATAATTAGAGAATGACCTAATTTTTACTATATTTAATCCTAGCCTTCATTCTACTCTTATTTAATCCCAACCACCCATTCCTAGCACTCACTCACACACACTCCTACCCCCTCTCCTAAGTGGCCGGCCCTAAAATTCCCACAACTCTCTCCACTTTTCAAAACACCACAACCAACTCAATAATACCTCTCTCTCTCTCTCTCCCCACAACTCTCTCCACTTTTCAAAACACCACAACCAACTCAATAATACCTCTCTCTCTCTCTCTTTCTCTCTTATTTTATTGCACAACAGCCACCCCTCCATTTTGGTCGAGCTCACCAGCTCCCCATGGCCGACTCACCTCCTCCCATGGCCGAACAACCTCCCCAGCCTCCTTCTCCATTCCTCATCTTCTCCTCCTCTTCTTCATCACCATCATCTTCATCACCATCAACCGCTACCACCATCACCATCAACCGCTACCACCACCTCCGTGAGCACCACCACTCCGCCACCTCTCCCCCACCGCCGATGCCGTGCCGTCATCACCCCGCCGTGTAGTACCCCATCCCGCAAAGTCAATCGGAGGAATCGAAACGCCGACGACGTTCGGCCTTAGCCTTGCAACGGCTTGCTCGGAGACATCGCTCAGGTGGGGTAGTTTCGGTGAACTCTCCTCATCTTTGCCTTCACATAATAAATCGTGTTTTCAACTTGCACAAGTTAGGCTTGATAATAAAAGCTACGCATCCACATAGCTAAGGGAATAATCCCGACGGTTTGAATCGAGTTAGAACATGAAAAACGTCCCACTGTCGGCTTAGAGTTGGTGCACGGCGTGCTTTGAAAATGACACTCGGTCCTTCGTCCCGTGGCTTGGGAGAAGGAAAGTTGGTCTTCGGTGCAAAAGCTGAGAGTTAGCCTACGTCATAGGCGTCGCCCGCACAAATGCTTGTTAAAGCATGCACGATCCTGTCCCGCAAGGCTTGGCGTAGCCTTTGCTCGTCCCTTGGGTTAAGTTGTAGGCTTGAGTGAGTTAGGCAAAGTTATGTCGGTCGACCTAAGTTATTCCATATGCTGTCCCGCTCATTCTACGGTTGTCAAGATAAATAGTCCCACGACCCCAAGGCCCGTCATATGAAGTATGACTTGGGCGACAGCGTTGCGTAGAACATGAGTCGGTTTAGAGGCACGAGCCTCGGTTGGTTCAGTGGAAAGTTAGCCACGGTCGGTCAATACTTAAGGAAACACGATATATTCAAGTCAAGTTGGAAGGCTATACAGTAGCCGTTCCCTGAGTTCAAAGAGTGTTAAGTCTAAGCGATGGTTAGTCGCCGAGAAGAAATATGTCGGGACTATGGTTCAGTCGTCGAGGCAACCCTGGTTTGGGCTCTGCAAAGGAAGTATGAAAAGAGTAAAGCAAAGTAGCTAAATGATGATGATGTGACCATGCATTACGTTAAGTCTAGAAGTTAGCGTAGGCGCGTGGTCATGGACAACTTGTCGACAAGGGCGATGGTTCTTCGAGCGGCAACCCGGGGCCACGGGACCGACTCGGCCTAGGAAGAACAGAGTATAGCCGAGCTGGGTATGAAGCAACCGGTAGGTCGGGGACTTGCATCGAGGATCGCAACCGGCGGTGCAAGGGTCCCGAATGCCAGGCTATGTCCACTATGGCTAGTCAATGCCAGTGACCTTTCATATAGATGTGTCGGCACGGGCGGCAATCCGCGTAGGTGCCTTTGGATTGAGTTGAATATGTATGAGTTAAAAAGACACAATGTCTGAGCCTAAGATTTGGCTACAGCGAGAAGGCGGCGTGCTTCGGCACGAGAGGCGGCGTCGAGTGTTAAGTTGTTGGCTTAGAGTTGCATGAGATAGGCTCGAGTTGTTGCCAGTTAAGTCGAGAAGGGCCGTAGGGCAAGTTGTATGAAGTTACGTTGAGTTATTGGGTACGGCCTTGAAATATGATGCACGGCCGCGTTATCACAACACAAGTATAGGCAAGACTAAACAAGGAGGCACTGCCTCGGAGATATTGAGGCACGAATCGAGTTCATGGCACGACCGAGTCGTTAAGTCCCAGAGTTTGGCATAAAAGACAAGTATAAGTCGGTGCGTCGACAATGCAAGCACGAGAAAGGTCTAGAGGCAAGGAAATGGAGTCCTTCGTGTAGTTGCGTCTCTGATTATGGCCGTAAGGCGAACACGACTTGATAGGTTAACGTTGTTGGCACGAGGAGTGGTCTAGAGACAAAGTATGAGCTAACGTTGACATTGCAAGCACGGGATGGTCCCGATACACAAGTTGCGCTAAGGCACCGGTCCTAAAAAAACTGATCCTAAGGCAAGAATAGAAAGACAATCATAAAAGGGTTTATGTTGCACAAAGTAAATAAAACGTGTAGGTTTTGTATGGGTGGGCGAGGAGCTCACTCCACCAGTACAGTGGTACTGACACCCACACAGTGTTTCATGTGCAGGCACAGGTAGAAGCTCGTGGCGCGGAGCTCGTTTGGATGCGTCGAGGCACGGAGTTCCTTGGCGATTTGAAGCTTGCGGCCGCGGTGATTGAAGACTTATACAGGACATAATGTATGGACATCACCTTCCGAAGCTTCCGCTGGATTCAAGTATTGTATCGAGAGATGAGAGAGAGCAGAGTGACTTGTAAACGAGAGAAAAGTGAGCACGAGAGACATTGTAATTTGGCCTTGCGCCCACAGATGTAATCTTGTATTCAATATCAATAAAGAGCTTCTTTTGAATAACTTGTGTTCATGTGTTACTTGTTCTTAAATTCTGCTGTATGTTTTAATATTTCTGCTTGGGACTTCTGTGCGACAACCCCGTCGCCGCCGATGAAATCGGCCGTTATGGAATTGCCTTGCACGAGCGCAATTGAGGCTCGTGCGGCATCACGCCTTAGCGAGGACGATCGCTCCTACGGGAGCGGGGCGTGACATAATGGTATCAGAGCACGGCTTTACGTCCTTGGACCGTCGATTGAATTCTTTAACTTCGATGTTTCCGCAAAACTCTGTTGCTTCCGCAAGTTGATATCGTTGGTGCGCTCTCTCTCTCAAATGTCCCTCGGCATGTCCATACAATAAGTCTAAATATTCTCGAAAGCTCGTACAAGTACTTGGTTGAACGGGATCGATAGGCAAAGGCCTTTGTGCCGACCGATGTTAAACATGACTCGATAGAGAAAACATGCTAAGTTAGCAAGTCGCATGCATGCCTAATTAGTCCAACGTCGACCCTAGCAATTGAACGTGCAAACTCGGAATATAGTCCGCACGGAATGGCTATACACACGGCCTTTTGGCTAAGTTGTGTTTCGCGTCGTGCACCTCGACCCTTGGTACAAACGAATCGCGAGCGATAACAAGTATTGCTCGGTCGGGAACGGAGATATACTTAGAGTGTCTGTCGATAGGAACGCTATCGGACTAACGCTTATGCGTACATGGAAGATTGATTTGGATTTCGAGGAAATAGTCCGAACGACTTAGTGCGTCGATACGACGCGAGCGACTACGCTAGCGATTCGTCGAACGAACCTGAATGATGTCTTAGCGAATGACGCGAACGTGATTGAGGACTAGATCGTATGGCTTGAATCCGAGTGGTGTATGCGATAGGTTCAGAGAAGAATAAGAATGAGTGTCGACGACTAGTCAAGTGGCTCGAATCTGAGTGGTGTATGGTTCGTCTTGGAAATTGTTCGAGCGAATATTGAGGATTACGATTATTGCGACGAGGCGATGCGATCATGCAAAGCCTTAGAACGCGTCACGCTTAGTTGGTTGTGACTTCGAATGGCCCGAACGAGCATCTCGTTCGGACAACTTGTGAATGAGCAACGCGAGTTAGAAAACGTTTCGGAACGATGAATGAAATTGAATGGTCTTGATCGAGAAAACTTAGAGGATCGCGCTTGCGATATTGGATTGATACAAATAAAATATGACTTGAGTTTTGAACAACGATCTTGAAACGAGCTTGAGGAATAGCGATCGAACTTGATCTTGAATATCGAGAAATTGTGGAATATCCAACTCGGACAATAGCATTAGTTGCACGACTCGAAAATTGGTTGCAAAGGAAGATCGTCAGGTTACGCATGTCGTCGATGGTATTGAGGCGTATCAAAGATCGATATACGATAACTCGGGGGTACTCTGACTCGGCAAATGACGATCGTACAAATGTCATTGTTTCGATGGATGCTATAATCGGGATGTTAAAATGTGTCGAAGAAAAGGTAGACTTGGCTTGAGGATTTTCTAAGTTGAACGAATGACGATCGAACTTGGCTTGGATGAAAACTGGAATGTTTGGATTTGCTTTGTCGATAACCACAACGTTGACGTTCTTGTCTTATGCGAGTGCTACTCCAGCCTCGCACATGCGTCACGCCGATTAGGTTGATCACTCTGCGTGAGCGCTGGTATGGTGATTCATACAGCGAGAGTGGTCGAACTTGCACGGTGCGACAATTTGTGCTTCGACTTGTGGTTTGACGCGAAGATAGACTCGAGATTGAATTGGTGTGCTTGTCGATTGAACTTGAGGATTGAGTAGGTCCAATCCGCGTATCGAGAATGAATGAGTCTAAACTCAAACAAGAGTTACGCCCCGATGAGAATGATTATTCCGTGGGAGCGTTGCATGGTGATTCATGAACCACCGCGGATTATCAGACTCGTGTGAGATTGGGGCACAACGTATTGTCGAGCGAGACGACCTCGTGATCGAATACATGAATTGGTTAGAATTGGTGAATTGAAGGGATTTGAATATACGCAACGCGTGCCGTAATACGAATTAGGTGATCGTGCTCGATGTTTAGAAATCTGAGTGACGCGAGCTTGGGTAGAAGACCCCGTATGATCGACTTTGGTTTGACCCTAGGATTGGGGTCAGTGTTGGCATTATTGTTGGGGAACTATGATTCCAATCCTGACATTGACTTAGCCTCGTAAAGATTGGCCTAGCGGTTAGGCGAGACGCCCTGTTTCATGAGTTATCAATCGAAGGATTGATCTTGAGGATTGGCTTGGATGGATAGCGTGAATCACGAATATAGGAAACCCAGCTCATGAGGCTCGGCTGACATGCATATATTTCAGGGATGCCTGGGTATGTGCACGATGCGACTCGAGTGAGAATGACAAATTTTCTATCATACGGCTTGGCTGAATGCATGTATTTTAGGGACGCTTGGAATGCGTGCACGATCCAGCCAAGTGATACGACGAGTTCAAGCAGGGCTTGAAAGATGGGAGTGTGTCGAGATCTTAAAATCGTGTTAAAGGAAAGATTGATAATAGTGCGAGCGTGGCTCGGAATCGAAAGAACGCGTAGACGAAATGTATACGATTAAGTCTTGGCCATAGAAATGGTAGGATAGCTTGCCTTCAGGAAAGTCTCGAGGACGAGACTTGTTCTGAGTGGTGTATGATGTAGTGCCCCGTCCCGCAAAGTCAATCGGAGGAATCGAAACGCCGACTGCGTTCGGCCTTAGCCTTGCAACGGCTTGCTCGGAGATATCGCTCAGGTGGGGTAGTTTCGGTGAACTCTCCTCATCTTTGCCTTCACATAATAAATCGTGTTTTCAACTTGCACAAGTTAGGCTTGATAATAAAAGCTACGCATCCACATAGCTAAGGGAATAATCCCGACGGTTTGAATCGAGTTAGAACATGGAAAACGTCCCACTGTCGGCTTAGAGTTGGTGCACGGCGTGCTTTGAAAATGACACTCGGTCCTTCGTCCCGTGGCTTGGGAGAAGGAAAGTTGTTCTTCGGTGCAAAAGCTGAGAGTTAGCCTACGTCATAGGCGTCGCCCGCACAAATGCTTGTTAAAGCATGCACGATCCTGTCCCGCAAGGCTTGGCGTAGCCTTTGCTCGTCCCTTGGGTTAAGTTGTAGGCTTGAGTGAGTTAGGCAAAGTTATGCCGGTCGACCTAAGTTATTCTATGTGCTGTCCTGCTCATTCTGCGGTTGTCAAGATAAATAGTCCCACGACCCCAAGGCCCGTCATATGAAGTATGACTTGGGCGACAGCGTTGCGTAGAACACGAGTCGGTTTAGAGGCACGAGCCCCGGTTGGTTCAGTGGAAAGTTAGCCACGGTCGGTCAATACTTAAGGAAACACGATATGTTCAAGTCAAGTTGGAAGGCTATGCAGTAGCCGTTCCCTGAGTTCAAAGAGTGTTAAGTCTAAGCGATGGTTAGTCGCCGAGAAGAAATATGTCGGGACTGTGGTTCAGTCGTCGAGGCAACCCTGGTTTGGGCTCTGCAAAGGAAGTATGAAAAGAGTAAAGCAAAGTAGCTAAATGATGATGATGTGACCATGCATTACGTTAAGTCTAGAAGTTAGCGTAGGCGCGTGGTCATGGACAACTTGTCGACAAGGGCGATAGTTCTTCGAGCGGCAACCCGGGGCCACGGGACCGACTCGGCCTAGGAAGAACAGAGTATAGCCGAGCTGGGTATGAAGCAACCGGTTGGTCGGGGACTTGCATCGAGGATCGCAACCGGCGGTGCAAGGGTCCCGAATGCCAGGCTATGTCCACTATGGCTAGTCAATGCCAGTGACCTTTCATATAGATGTGTGGGCACGGGCGGCAATCCGCGTAGGTGCCTTTGGATTGAGTTGAATATGTATGAGTTAAAAAGACACAATGTCTGAGCCTAAGATTTGGCTACAGCGAGAAGGCGGCGTGCTTCGGCAGGAGAGGCGGCGTCGAGTATTAAGTTGTTGGCTTAGAGTTGCATGAGATAGGCTCAAGTTGTTGCCAGTTAAGTCGAGAAGGGCCGTAGGGCAAGTTGTGTGAAGTTACGTTGAGTTATTGGGTACGGCCTCGAAATATGATGCACGGCCGCGTTATCACAACACAAGTATAGGCAAGACTAAACAAGGAGGCACTGCCTCGGAGATATTGAGGCACAAATCGAGTTCATGGCACGACCGAGTCGTTAAGTCCCAGAGTTTGGCACAAAAGACAAGTATAAGTCGGTTCTTCGACAATGCAAGCACGAGAAAGGTCTAGAGGCAAGGAAATGGAGTCCTTCGTGTAGTTGCGTCTCTGATTATGGCCGTAAGGCGAACACGACTTGATAGGTTAACGTTGTTGGCACGAGGAGTGGTCTAGAGACAAAGTATGAGCTAACGTTGACATTGCAAGCACGGGATGGTCCCGATACACAAGTTGCGCTAAGGTGCCGGTCCTAAAAAAATTGATCCTAAGGCAAGAATAGAAAGACAATCATAAAAGGGTTTATGTTGCACAAAGTAAATAAAACGTGTAGGTTTTGTATGGGTGGGCGAGGAGCTCACTCCACCAGTACAGTGGTACTGACACCCACACAGTGTTTCATGTGCAGGCACAGGTAGAAGCTCGTGGCACGGAGCTCGCTTGGATACGTCGAGGCACGGAGTTCCTTGGCGATTCGAAGCTTGCGGCCGCGGTGATTGAAGACTTATACAGGACATAATGTATGGACATCGCCTTCCGAAGCTTCCGCTGGATTCAAGTATTGTACCGAGAGATGAGAGAGAGCAGAGTGACTTGTAAACGAGAGAAAAGTGAGCACGAAAGACATTGTAATTTGGCCTTGCGCCCACAGATGTAATCTTGTATTCAATATCAATAAAGAGCTTCTTTTGAATAACTTGTGTTCATGTGTTACTTGTTCTTAAATTTCGCTGTATGTTTCAATATTTCTGCTTGGGACTTCTGTGCGACAACCCCGTCGCCGCCGATGAAATCGGCCGTTATGGAATTGCTTTGCACGAGCGCAACTGAGGCTCGTGCGGCATCACGCCTTAGCGAGGACGATCGCTCCTACGGGAGCGGGGCATGACACGCCGTCGTGCCATCACAGCTGGCAGCAGCAGCACAGCAAGCGCCAGCAGCAGCGTGCGCAGTTGCAGCTGCAGTTAAGCGCACGGTAGCAGCCATTTTCGGCCAACCGCGTGCTGCCGCGACCGCCGCCGCCGCCGACGAGCCCCCTTAGCCGAGCGCACCCCCGGGCAGGCCCCCGTGGCCACCGCTCTCCTCCTCGATGAGCCAAATAGTCAATTCATACGTTTTGCCCGAAATCCCGTCGACGCGCACGCGAACGAAATTCAGAATGTACGCCTCGTCGCAGCAACTTCGTGCACATTTTCCGAGAAATTCGACCGTTGGATCGGCGAACTCTTTGCTCCGTCACAATCTCGGTATATAGCTCTTCACTCACCTCAAGTTTCGTCTGTTAATTTATCGTTTGATACATCAAAATCGGCCACCAAGTTGACGCTTTAAATTGTATAATTTTTGGACAGTTTTGTGGAGCCAACTTCGTCGGTTCGTATCTCCTCCATTGTAGCTCCGTCTGGCTTGCCAATGGTTCCTATGCACAACTGGTATAACCCTCTTCCTACCCCTTAAGTTTTGTTTCATTGTGAGCACGTTTGATTGGTTGAATTCGATGCCAAAGTTGGCCGTCCGAATTCGTAATTTTCAACTTGTTAAATTCTATTTTTGAATCGGGGACTCCGGATTCAATTTTTGACACCATCAGTAGACTCGTGGCATCGTTCTGGCACATTTTTATATAAAGTTTGCTTAGTTTGGAGAACGTGGGCCCTGACACGTATTTCGGTTGCAACATGGACCCCATAGTATGAGTCAACGGAACTTTTTGAGATCGGCTCATGGGAATCCAATTCTGGATATACCGTTGAGTTTGTATCGTCATTTTGGACTCGTTGAAATATAATTTGCTGAGTTTTGTGGACATTGGCTCCGACACGAATTTTCGTGCAAATTGGATTCCTATCCAGGTCAACGGGCCATTTTGAGATCGGCTCATCGGAATCCAATTTCGGATATACCGTTGAGTTCGTATCGTCATTCTGGATTCATGGAAATATATTTTGCTAGATTTTGAGAACTTTTACTTTGACACATTTTTCGGTACAAAATGGGTCCGACACAGACACCATTTTGACTCGAAATTACCTTTTTGCCCCTGTGTCCAAATTGGACTTTTGGATAGGCTATCCTAGCTAATTTGACAATTCTGGACACGTTGGTGATGGTTGTTTCACTATCCGACAACATCTGTAGATTTTTACCCTATTATTATAATCTTTCTCCTTTTGTTGTATTTCGAGATCCATCGATTCCAGTGATTACACAATCACTGAAATTGATATGTTGACCCTGTAGATGTTTATAGAGACTAGCTTTGATCCTGTTGACCATGGTTAAATACTTTGACTGAACGTCGAAGTAGAGTCAACATTGACCTATGTTAGACTAGTTTTGACCTTGGTTGACCACAGTTGACTATTTTGACCAAAAGTCAACCAGAAGTCAACCGTAGCCTAAAATTGACTAGAACTTGACCGAAGTTGACCAGTTGACCGAAGGTCAACTGTTAGTCAACGTTAGTCAAGTTTGACCTAGGGTTGACCAGAGTTGACCAGTTGACCAAAAGTCAACTATAAGTCAACCCTTGACTTAGATTGACCTAGTTTGACTTGCTTTGACTTACCTTGACCTAGTTTGACTTAGTATGACTTGATTTTACTTCTAAACCCTTATATTGATACGGTATTCCATCTATAGGTCCTTGAGGCACTGTTCTTGGACTCAGTCGACTTATCCATCACATCACAGGCGAGTACATTCTCTGATAATATTTCTGTTTTATGATATCGACTATGTTTCTTATATTTAGTGTAGATATCCTTGTTCTCTTGACATATTGTTCACACGAATTGGTATTTCTCTGGATTCCGTCATGAGATATTATTCCTTGTATTCTTTGGTATATATTGTGCAAGTCTTTCTTGTTCCTTGTGCATTGTATAGACACGATTCCTGCGAAGGCTAGCTACCCTCTCAGAGAATCGTGCGTCATGATGTGTCATGGTTGGATCCATTATACTAGTCGGAGGACGGGGAGTATTAGTGTAGATATGTGGTCAAAGCCTATTGTGCACCCATTGTGCATCAATTAATTGTGAGTGTTGATCATACACCCCACGTATGATTAGCCAGGCCTGTTACTATTGTACAAGTTCCTAAGCCAGCCACATGTTGTAGCTATTACTCACACACCTAGATAGATGATTCTTGATTCTTGTACATGTCATGATCAGTTTTACTTGCCTTGTTCTAGCTCTAGATTTATATCTTACCTTGCCATGATACTCACATGTACATTTCGTGATTACTTGTATATTCTATCTATTTATTGCTACATTTTCAATATCGTCTAACTAGAACTGTTATTTCAGATTTGTGCTCGTTCCATCCTGACTGGATATGTTGACAATATTTTAGGAGTAGTTGTGCCCTCAGTATTGGACTACATGATGTTGCTAGCTGGGGTGGTTCTTGATATTCTTCACCGTGAGTCGTTTCTCAAGATTTTTAGGTCTGGTAGTTATTTAGTTTGTTATTGTTTCCCTCTGTTTTATTCTTGTCTCAGATGATCCTTGTAGATTCTAGTTGTTCTAGTGATATTGTTATTATTTTTTGTCTTATCTTCCTTAGTTTTTATGATGTGATACGAGTACCTTTATAGTTATGGATCTTTAGATATTGTAGTTAGTATCAGGTACTTGACAGCGCTTTACCGCCGATACAGCGGCGTAGGCTGGACGTGGCCTACGTATTCCTACCCGTATATTCGGGTGTGGGTCATGACAGTATATCACATGATGTTTGATAAAGTTGATGACACTGCTAGTCTTTACTTCAGCCAAAGGTATTGCTTCTGCCCACTTGGAGAAATAATCGGTTATAGCCAAGATGAACCGATGTCCTTTAGATAAAGGAGGATTGATATGGCCAATTATATCCATGTCCCAAGCTTCAAAGGGCCATGAGACAGCATTCGGATGAAGAAATTTCGACGGTTGGTGAATGAAATCTACATGAATCTGACATGCACGACATTTTTTTGCATAGTCAATAGCATGTGATACCATAGAGGGCCAGTAGTAGCCCATACGTCGAATACGATCCTGTAATTTTGGACCAGGCTGATGTGCTCCACAAACGCCATCATGAGCTTCGCGTAATACCTGCTTTGCTTCATCATCAGCAAGATATCTCGAAAGTAATCCATCAAAAGTTCTTCGATAGAGAGTTTTAGTAGTATGATTAAAATATAATCGAAGCGATCGACGACGAATACTTATAGCTTCCTTAGGATCTTCTGGCAATATGTCATGTACTGCAAAATTAATGAAAGGTGTTCTCCAGTCCTCATTAATGACATTGACTTCAATTGAAGTACTGAATTCAATGTTATGGTTGTTCTCAACATAAAATAGTTCTCTATTAGAAATAATAACCATTTGTTGTCTTTTGACTGGAACTGCCAATACCGCAGCTAGGTTCGCTAAGGCATCAACTTCTATATTGCATGCGTGTCGTACATGTTCAATGAAGAACCCTTTGAACGAGGAAGCTGTTTTAATTGCCGTTTCATGGTATGGAACCAGATCTTGATGTCGAACTTCATATATGCCTCTAACCTGATTAACAATCAGCTTAGAGTCACCATATACTTCAAAATATTCAATATCTAATTGTTTGGCTAATTGAAGTCCGATGAGCAAAGCATTATATTCTGCTACATTGTTGGAGCATGATTCGTCTAAGGAATAAGCCCTCTGAATAGCTAATCCATCCGGTGAAACAAGAATAATTCCTACTCCAGCAATTAAGGTACCTCCAGGTCCAATTCTAGATGCTCCGTCAAAGAATAAACGCCAAGTAAAAAATTCTTCTGAAATCATATTTGATTCTAATTTTTCGTCTGGAATCTTGTCATAGAGTTTAGATGTTTCAGGGACAGGATGAGCTGCTAAGAAGTCAACAAGTGCTTGACCTTTCACAGACTTTTGAGGAACATAAACCATATCATATTGTGCTAATAATATGACCTATGTAACAAGCCTGGAATTGAGTGTACTTGGCTTCTTCATTAAGACCCAAAGAGGATTGACTCGGGATATAACATGAATAGTTTGGCCTATGATATAATGTCTTGTCTTTTGAACAACAAACATTAAGGCTAAGCATTCCTTCTCCACCGGACTATAACGATGTTCAGCTCCAATCATCGTTCGACTAAGGTAGTAGATGGCTTGTTCATGACCTTCCTTGTTCTTTTGAGCTAGCAAAGCTCCCAATGAATGATCCATTGTTCGGACATACATTAAGAAAGATATTGCTGAGATCGGTGGTACAAGAACCGGTGGACTCATTAAATACCGCTTTATGTCATCAAATGCTCGTTGACATTCTTCCATCAAAAGAAAGATACACCTTTCTTTATTAACTGAGTAAATGGTCTACAACGTCCATATAAATTCGAAATGAACCGCCTGATGTACACAAGTCGACCTTGGAATTCTCGTAGCTCTTTTAGGTTGCGTGGAGGACGCATCTCTTGAATGGCTTTGATCTTCTCGGGATCAATGTGTATACCTTTAGAGGTAATGACGAATCCGAGAAATTTACCACAAGAGACACCCAAGAAAGACTTGGTGGGGTTCTGTCACGACCCGCTACCCAAATTGTTGGGCCGGGCCGAGTCAGGTCCAGCCTGCGTTTGGGATAAAATACAGTAAGCTGTTCTAGAGATAACAAGATAGGACTAAATATGCTAACAGTTCTATAAGTGAATAAAAGTCATAAATATTCCAAACACAAAAGTCGTCTTATATAGTAATAAGTTCAAAGTACAAGTCTGAAATGTAAAACTGGATACATATCCAGTTACAAAATACGTAGTCTAATACATGCCTACACTAAGTACCCTAAGTGACTATGCAAACTAGGCGAGTTTCCCTGTAGGTACATCCTCGTAAAGCAAAGCCGGGTCCTCGACAGTATCTCCATAATATGAGTCGCAGAGTAACTCCTCCTCAGTAAGGATACCTACAACGTTATCCTGTCAGGACGGGAGCAAGTACTGATTCTAACAAACTAGCATATATATATATATATATTTTATATATATATATATATATATATATATATATATATAATACAGTATATATAATGATACATATATATATACAATACATGTATACATATAATATATATATATATATATATATATATATATATATATATATATATATATATATATATATATATAAATATATAAATATATATATATATATATATATATATATTATATATATATATATATATATATATATATATATATATATATATATAAATAATAAAAGAAAAGAAAAAGTAAAAGAAAAGAAACAAACACAGCATAAAGGGGGGCTCGAACTCGGCCCTATGGGTCGGGTTCCTGAGTCGGGTAGGGCTGGCCAGGGGTCAGCCTGCGGCTTGTGTTAGGGTTAGGCTTTTGTTTATTTATTTAGGTTTTTAGTATATAACAGTACACCCGATATATCGAAACTGTGTCCTGACAGTTTGGGACACAGAGTCTAAGTGTCGGGGTTATTTACGACACGCACGAATATTGGTTCGCGTGTCCAAGCACTGGACTATGGTCCTCGTATCCGGACGATCCTAATACGTGTGTACGAGACACGTACGACACGTTCTGGACGCTGTAACTTACGTGTCCGGCGGATGGTGGGGGTTTCGAGAGCCGTGGACGGCGGAGAAGGCGATGGGGCGGTGGCGCTCGGGTGGCGATCGACTCGCCTCGTCACTGCGCGTCGGTTGATGGTGGTGGATGGGGGTGGCGACCGTCGGGGAAGCGGTACTGGGTAGATGGCTGGAGTTAGGGTTTCGGGTAGGGGTTTTGGGGAAGAACGGGCGGTTGTGGGTGGCTGGGGGGTTGTCGTGGTGGTGGTCGAGCTGAGGGGAGTGAGGGAGTTTTTATAGGGGGGTCGAGTCGGTCGGGGGGGACGTCGCGCTGGCCGAAAATGGCGGGGGCAGTGAGTCGGCGGTCGTCGGGCAGTCGGGGGGGCAGCCTGGTCGTCGGGGTAGGTAGGTTAGGAATTACAGAAAACCCCCTAGAGTTTAGGTTATTATAAAATGGTCCCTAACAGACTAATATGCAAATAGAAATTTGCATTCTGCAATTTAAAACAAATAATTAATTACAAACTGCTATTGTAACAATTTAATAAATTACATAACAATATTAAAACAATTCTAAATATTACAAAATGATATTAAAACATTTCAATTAATTACAAAATGATATTTTAGTATTTAAAACTCATTTAAAATTATTTAAAAATTTTAGAAAAATTCCTAAAAATCATAATAAATATTTTTAAGGCTAAATATGTCATTAATAATTAATTAACACTAATTGATTAAATTTTGAAAAGCAGGGGCTCACAGGTTCATTTTTGAGTTGATGCTGGCGCATTAGATTGAAAATAATTCTTAAATCTTGAATGTGATCTTCCTTTAAACGACTTTTGACAGCAATATCGTCAACATAACTTTCGACAGTCTTTCGTAAATAATCTCGGAAGATAGTACTCATAGCCCGCTGGTAAGTTGCACCTGCATTCTTAAGACCAAATGGCATGACTGTATAACAGTATACTCCACGAGGAGTTCGAAATGAAGTATGTTTTTCATCTTCAGGATCCATCCGGATTTGATTATATCCAGAAAACCCATCCATGAAAGAGATTCGTTCAAATCCACATGTATTGTCGATCATGACATCAGTAATTGGGAGAGGGAATTCGTCTTTAGGACTAGCATCATTGAGATCTCGAAAGTCTATACAAACCCGAATCTTTCCAATCTTTTTTAAAATTGGTACAAACGTTGGCTACCCAGTCAGGATGCTGTTCTTCTCTGATAAAACCGTAAGCTATAAGCTTTTTGACTTCATCATCAATTACGTCCATCATTTCAGGCTTGAATCGTCGCTGCTGTTGTTTGACTGGCTTGGCATTAGGCAAGATGTTAAGTTTATGAGTTACGACTTGAGGATCTAAACCCGGCATATCTTCATAACTCCAGGCGAAGACATCAATATATTCACGAATAAGGTGAATTAATTCTTGTTTATCATTCTCAGAGAGATTCTTACTAATGAAGATTGGTCGTGATACGCCCTCCTCTCTAATATCGATTTAGAATAATTGATCCTCAGTAGGTGGTCCTCGTTGTTCAAAACGAAGTTTCCACTGATTGTCCATCCTTTGTGCCCAAGGGTCCACTTCAGGAGCTTCTTCAATGTCATCTTCATCATCTTCTGAGAATTCAGCAGACACCATGTTAGAAGATACTGTTATCCGATGAACATGACCAATGCTGGTATCAGAATCCCATGAGATGGAATCAGAAGAGTTAGATCGTTCTTCTTCGTCAGATTCGGAAGGTTCTGGAGTCGGAAATGGTGAAGTATAGCCTAAAATTTGCTTCGATTTACTGTTATATTATTGTGATTTTTCTTTTGGAACAGAAGTATGAAGGGGAGTTTGTCTTCCTTTACCGATGTTGAGGCCTGTTATAAAATCATAGCCCATTTTACGGATGATTGCTTTGGCTTGTGGACTATAGCGACGTAGTTGTAGTCTTCCTGTATCATCTCTATTATCATTATAGAGCATGACTTTTTGTTCTTCTCTTTTATTAAAAGTATGGGCCTTTCATCTTTCTTTCAAGACGGTACTAAGAAGTATGATTCTTGTATTGAATCCAATGATACTATATTTCGTAGAGATGATACGACTCCTATTGTAAGTGGTTTAAAGCTATCTAGCATATCCAAATAACAGTAAGTATAGTAAGGGACATTAATATACTTCAAAGGATATACTTTATTGATTTTTACACCATCATTTACAACATGACCTTTAGTCTTAGCAGGCTTAGTCAGATTGATGACAAGAGGGGAAGAAGAAGAGCGAAAAGGATGAGGGGATTTTTACGACGAAGGTCGATTACAAGCGGCTCAGAAGAGGTGAGCTCCCTTTGTTCCTGACTATCACCAATAGGCTGCTTTTCGTGGAAGACTGAGGACAGAAAGTAAGCCCTTTGACAGGGATCATCAGAGTATTATTTGGTATATCTTTCTGTTCTTCATCTGTGTCCATTGCCAGTACCACATTCATGAATTCCTCTTTGTACATGCAAGAATCATTGCAGTATACTTCAACTCCTTTGAAACGATTCAGATCTGCAACCTCTTTTGGACTTCTCCATTACCATCCACATATTTGAAACCTTGGTGGAGAGTAGAAGGTACAATATTGTGTTCATGGAGGAATGGTCTTCCTAACAAAGCATTGTATGAGCCATGATTGTCAATTACATAAAAAGTCACCTTTGTACGAAAATTGCCAATTTGAAGTTTCAGGCGTATCTTCCGCAAAGGTTCACTTCTTCCTTGATTGAACCCCAAGATGGTAGTGATAGTTGTAGAAAGATTATGTACTGGGATCTTCAAAGCATCTAACAAATACTTTGGCATGATACTAAGAGCAGACCCTAGGTCAATCAGAATACGATCACCTTTCATGGTATCCACATACCCTGTGAAATAGAGAGGACGGTCATGCCGATTGTTTTCTAACAACATGTCATCTTGTGTAAAAGTAATATTGGGCATTAGTTCAAATATACTATGACAATGTGCGCAGCTGACTGTCTCCTTTTCAGGCTTTTTTAGAAGAGTAAAACAAGCATCAGCCTACATTAAAGCTTCACTTAACGTCTCTCAAGTTTCTTTTGAGAGACGTAAGAGTTCAAAGATTGACAATCTTGCTGGAGTATTGGCTAATTGAGCCAATATGTCAAAATTATATGGCTTTTCGAGTCCAAGAGATGATGACTTCTTTAATGCTTTGTCAAAACAGATAGGTTGTTTTACCTTGTCTGCTGATGACGGTTTGGAAGGAGTTGGTTCAACCGCCGGCAGAGATGTAGATGGTATATTTTCAGCAGGAGAAGATGATGTAGGAGGAGCATCAGGAGATGGGGCAGAATTCTTTTGAGTTTCGGGATATTCCTGAAGATAGGGTTTCTCAGATCTAGTACCAATTAGAATTTCTTCTTCTGCTACTGGTTCAAAGGATACCGTGTTGTAGTTCTTGGATTTAGATTTGTCTTTTGCTTAGAAGAGGAAGGCGTTTCGAAATCTTCTACCAGATCTGGATGAATACACATGATCTCTCCTCTGTCAGTTGATAGTGGAATAAGACCTTCATTTTGAGGAGGTGGGAGATTCATGATCTCGAGAGTAGCCCTTGGGATGGGGATAATCCCATCTTGCACAAGTTGTGGTGGAAAGTCACCAAATTGTACAGAAACAACATTAGCAGTCACTGTCTTCTCATCCTGCTGAAGAGTAATCACTCCAGAATTGACCATCTCTTGGATTTTGCCTTTGAGCATATAGCATGTTCTGGTTGGATGCCCTATAAATCTGTAATAAATATAGTATTTAGGGTGATCAGTTTTATCTACTTCTTTTGGCCGTTTTGCCTCTAGCAATTGAAGCTTATTACTTTTAATTAAGCAATCGAAGATGCTCAAAGTATCATCTTCATCGAAAGAGTACTCTTCTTTTGGACGAGGTATCTTCTGTGGTGGTGCTGATGGAGTACGTGTTGTTTGAGCAACATTAACAGCCAATGACTCCTTGCCCTTAAGATTGATGGCCAATGTTTCTTTACCCTTACGGCTATTCTGGCGATTATTACCCCCGCGGGTAGAATGTTCATCTTGGTTAGGATGAGTCATTTGAAGTCCTAACTGTTTGAACTTTTCGGCACTAACTTTTGCCGCCTTGGCATTCACAATAAAATAAGGCCAATCCTGGAATTGTGTAGATCCCGTCCACATACTGATAATAGGCAATAAGTTTGATTTGTAGGTGTCTATTATTATAGCAGATGGGATTTCTAAAGGCATTTTAAGTGCCTCTCGGCGGAATCTTTCAATAAAACTCTCTGTGGACATTGTGTCTTTGTTTGATCTTATTGAGGGCAGACATCGTCATGTCGTTGACTCCCTCATAAAACTGTTCCAAGATCATTTGCTTGAAACCAGCAAAAAAGTTATGCAGCCATTTGGCAAACTACGATACCAGTCGTATGTTGCGTCGACTAAACAACCAACGAACACTCTGGTAAGGAGAGCATCATTGGCTGTAATTGGTCAGTCATCACTTCAAAGTGATTGATGTACTGACTTGGAGAAGTGCTGCCATCAAACAGCATAATGGTTGGAAGCTTGTATTTAGGAGGGAATGGAACCTCCTTCCATTCTATAGGATACGGTTATTTTATGCCAAGTCTTTGTAGGCCATCCTTCTATTTGAAGGCCTCAAACTGAGTGCGTAAGAGTTTCACAACCTCATTAGCATCTTCTGATGTTTAGAAATTGATAGGCTGGTTAGAATTGTTGGGAGGAGGAACAGCATGATAATTACTACCTCCAGTACCAGATTGACTGGGATCAGCTTGAATTGGTACAGAAGCAACATGAGAAGGTGGTACCCCCAGACTAACAGGTACTGAAGATGCTATAAGCTCAGGATTTGTAGTAGGATTTATAATCGGTGGCACTGCATGTTGGGCCACAATTATAGTGTGCATACTTGCGACCATCTCAGCCACGGTCTTCAATTTATCTTCCAATGAAGCAATTCGTTGATCCTGGCTGGCCGAAGTAGAGGTATCTTGATCTTCTGTAATGGTATATGCCGTCACTTCTCTTGCTACTATTGATGAGATAGTTTGTTCAGAACTTTCACTATCTGTATCAAACTCAAATAAAGAGTCCTCTTTCAGATGAACGATGGAAAGATCTTCTTGATTAAAGACACCTTGGTTCAAATTTGACTTCTTGATCTGGTGTATTAAAAAACCCCTTCATTGGATGCATGAATCCGATCTAAGTATTGCTGACTGGGATTACGGGACGCATTACGACTTGGACGTTTTCCACCCCCAGTGCCTTGGAAAGTCATATTGATAGAAGCATATAACAACTCATCTTCATCTTCCATTATAGGTTCAGGAGTTGAAACATAGTTCAGACGATCAAAGACAGATCGTTTAGCTGATTGGCAACAACACTTGATGACTACTTCATGAAGACAATGGCAATCTGAAGAGTGATTTAGAGGTGAAGGAGACATCCCTGTGATCTTCCATCTTTGTGTAAGACGTTTCCGGAGATCAATTACCATTATAGGACGAGAAGAAGTTGGAGGAACATATTCCTTAATGATGTTAGGAATATGCCTCATATTCTTCAGATGTTTAGTACCCTGAGTGTACAAAGAGGTACTTAACTCATTGGCATAAGTGATTGGGTCTTTCTTTTCAAACTTTGATTTCTGGTATAGATTGGCCTTTGGCATAGGGTTCTTACGTTTCACCAAAGTTGATACTGGTTGACGTCTATTGAGATAAGTGCGTAAATCAGAAAATTCTGCTCCAGGTGTCTCTGTTTGTGATACCATCAATTTTTCTTGCTTATATCTTGAAATTTGCAAGGTTGGAAGATCTTGACCAGACCCCATAGGGGTAGGCAAGATGCCTCTTTGATCAGTATTCTTTCCCATGGCAGAGATCTGAAGACCTCTGTTTAAAGGAATAGAATCTGATATATTTTCCTCTGAGTCATAGACTAGGAAAGTTTAAGAAAGGACCAAAGGGCGCTTTCTTTTATTTTGAAGAGGGTTAGCTAAGAAGCATTTTCCTCTATTTTGTTGTGGGACCACTTTAGGCACAGGTTGCGCCAGTTGAGGAAATGTCAAAGGACCCTTCCCTTTGTTCTGTCTAGTTTTGGCACTAGAACATTGTTTTTCCAAGTTCAGAACTGGAGAATTGGAAGAGGGAATAGCCAAAAGACTAGTTCCCTTGGGTTGCGCCAGAGCAGCAGACTGCGCCTGAACAACTGATTGCTTGGGTTGCGCCACAGCGCTATGGGCTACTGGTTGCACCCTAGCAATAAAGGCTACTGGTTGTGCCTTGGCAGCAACATGGGTAGACTGTGCCTTAGCAACAGCCTGAACAGATTGTGTCTTGGCAGCAAAGAAAGTAGTGGACTGCACACGGGCATCAGGAAGAGTGAACTGCGCACGGGCAACAAGAAGAGTAAGTTACGCGTGGGCAACAGGAACAGGAAGAGTGGACTGTGCGCAGGTAGTAGAAACAGACTGCGCCAGAGCCACAGAGGTAGATTGCGCCTTGGTAACAGAAGCAGATTGCGCCAGGGCAACAACAACCGTAGAAGACTTAGGAGTCCACACAGTTTTGTTCTTAGTGATAGCCACAGTGCGCTTGTTGCTCTTCTTGTTGATCATATCTTTATAGGTTGTCTGGTTGATTTGAAAAACCAGAGTCTTCTGCATCTTGTCGATCGACGCAGTATCACATTGAGTTATCACCTTCTCATCGGAGGAGAAAGTCGTCCCCAGCAGAGTTGCCATTTTGTTTACAAAAACAAAAAGTTTTATAATAAACTTCGAAAAGGGTACAAAAGTACAATAATTTCTGGAAAAGTACAACTATAGGAATCTGATCAGAAGACGATCACTTTATCCCTTGGACTATGTGAACTTGAAGACTAGAGCCTCTGGAGAATGTAGCAGCAATTTTGCAGGAGTACTTGATCTTTGTGATGCTTTGATAATGATTGGAAACTCTATTTATAGAGTTCTAGAAATAACTGTTTTAGCAATTATTCTGATGTACGCGAGGCTGGACTGCACCACATTGGGTTACGCCAACCTTATGTTGCGCCAACTTCCATTAAGTTAACAATCGTGTACTAACTGTATTTAGACGCGTGGCATCATGTGATTGAGATGCGCATGGTCGTGTACAGAATAGTGGACACGTTTTGAGAGATTAGTGGCATATGCGCCACGTAATCCTGCTTTAGAAATGAAAGTTGTCTCAACTTTATCAGGCTGCACGAGCTTCAGTCAACAAGTCAAACTGTGCTTGATTGGGTTGCGCCTAGACACGTGGCAGCTTTTGAGAAGAAGTTGTTCAGATTGCGCCTAGGCACAACTAAGGAATTTGTTTAGATTGCGCCTAGACGCAACTCACAGGATGTGCAGGGCAGCTGTCAATTAAATCTCCTCGAGCGGCACAATTTGAGGGATTCAAAAAGATTTTCTTCATTTACTGTGCTGTCAGTTGTCAGTGCTGTCAGGCAATGATGGCAATTAAATGTCGGACGCCACGTAAAATTTTAGCGTAATATGACTGAGCACAGCCTGATATATGGCGCAACCTGATCAGTGGCGCAGTTTGATCTCTGAGCTTCATAACAGTGGCACAGCTTGATTTTTGGGACACAACTTGATTACTGAGTAGTAAATACATGGTGCAACTTAATTTTTAGGCCCTACAAGTGCTTGGCATCAATGATTCAGATGGGTGTGCAGAAGCTCTTCTTACAAGATGATGTCTTCTGCTATACGGGACATAATGTATATAATAGTGTAACTCAGTTGTACCAGTGAGATTGTAAACAAAGTCATCATGTTCAGTTGTAAAGCCTAAATGGCAAGTGTATATTTAGCTGACTATTTAAAAGTCTTGTAATTTGTTGTAAACTCTGTATTCAGCTGCGAATCTTGTAATCATTTGAGAAAATCAATGAAGAGATACATTTCTTCATATATTGTGTGACTTCAATTTATCTACTTGGTTTTGCTGCGTTGTCGTTGTTTTCTGAGAAATACCATGAACTGTAATAGTTTTGCCTTGTACAAGTGCAATCTAGACTTGTACGACATGATGTCCAGTGGCTAGTTTTCGATCCTCCAGGATCGGGGTATGACATAATGGTATCATAGCACGATTTTACGTCCTTGGATTCTTATTCGATTTGTTACAAATCAATGTTGCTACTAAGACTATTCAAAGCTACTTTCGCGATGATTCAAAGACTGCTTCCGCGATTACTCAAAGTTGCTTTTACGGTTAATCAAAGTTGCTTTTGCGAATACTCAAAGTTGCGTCCATGATGTCACTACCACATTTCTAGCTTGAGGGTATTTTTACCAATTTTGGGGTAATTTAAATTTATTAGAATTTATTTGAATTTATGGGAATTTTAGAAATTATTTTGGAATTGTTTGGACTAGATTGATTTTGACTAGTTTTGACCCTTGTAGACCAACCTAGAAGCTAACCCTAGTTAGTATGGACTTGATTACGTTATATGACTCTAGTCTAACCTAAGCTAACCCTTGGTTTGGTCAATAGACTCTAGTTAGCAATAGGAATTAGAAAGTCATAAGTCATGGCTTATGATTTCGAACATTTAATAAATCAATTTAAGAATAGCCTTGTAGGTTGGCCCAAAGCCCAAGACATTACAAAAACCCTAGCCTAGACTTAAGTGGCCGGCCACCCTATCCACATTGGGAACACCACCCCATAAATGCTCTCTTAATTTTAGGGTTGCCTCTTTTTAGGAAAGCTCAAGTTTAGAAAAAAGGTTTGTTCCTACTTCATTTAATCCCTAGAATTACATTCCATTTCCTTTTTCATTCAAATCTCTTCCATTAGGTTTTAATATACCTATACTTGCTGTTATTGGAGTTTTATTTCAGTTTGTTGTTGATTTGTTGGATTGGGACATCAAGGAGAAGAGCTCTACAAAGGGAGTTTTTCTAGAAAGTTCAACTATAGGTAACTTCCTCATTCCTCAATGAAATTTTGATTTCTTTACATATTCAGGAAGCCCTAGGAGTCCCCTAAGTGTTTGCATTGGTTTCGTGTCTAGTTTCATTGGTTTCGTGTCCGTTTTGGACACGTATCAGACATGTTCCTTAAGTGTTTGTCGAAATGCCTCAAAGGGCATTCCGATTCTTTTTGTACAATATTTTTGAATAGGAATCTAGGTCTTGATATTGCTTATGGATTTCTATTCCTCTGAGGTGGTGTTTGTGTCGGGTCGTGTCGAAATCGATGCGTGGACACGCGGTGCACACACGCGCACGCGCTCGGATTTGATCCCCTACCACTCGGGGCTGTAGCAGACACGACACGCAACCAGGACACGCGAGACTCGACACACGCCATGGGACTTTGACTAACACCACGTGTCAAGTCTCATGTGTCCACGTGGCGTGTCGAGAGAGTAATCGCCATCGCAAGGGGATTTGCCTGACTGTGCAGTCGAACACTTTCGACTCTGATACGGCTCTCATATCCGACACAGACACGATGTGGACACTGGCTAGTTGGCCTATGGGGTAGTCCTATAGGTGGGCTATCTAGGTGGATGACCACGAGACACGTTTGTGTCCTGTGTCGAGTGCATGACACAAGTGCACGTGTGCATGAGACAGTGCCAGTTTTGTACTGTTTTGGGTTTATTTGTATTGGACACGATTGTGTCGTATTGATGGACACGTGATGGACCCTGGGACACAAATACATTATATATTTCGACTACCAACCTCTGTTTTAGTATTTTAGATTGTTTTGATTCATCAAATCTCGATTACCCCTAATTTTTGAAATTGTGATAACAGTATTCCCATTTCCAGTTTTATTTCAGTTTGGAATATATGAATTTTGGTAGTTTTTTAACCATTGTATACTGTTTAATAGAGTGGTGTCAAACCTCATATTGATTCTCCTACATGATTCCTATATATGTGTCGAATTTGGTGTAAATTGGTGGGTTATTTCTTTCAAAAATGGGTTGGTTATGTGTAGGCTGGTATGAACATTCAGATTTCTGAATGTTATGGGATTGTTTCCCTTTCCTTTCCTTTACTGTTAAAACTGAACTTGAGTATTATGATTTGGTTATGATTGATAGTTGAAATCTGAGATTAGTATAAGACTGAACTGAGAATGAAGTTTTGGGTTTAAAACTGGAAATAGGACTGTCCTTTACTGGTTACTCACTCTTTAATACATACACACACACTATTCACTCTCTATCACACTGTTTCATGTATCCAGTCTACACACCCTCATGTATGTATCACACCCTCTTGTGACTGAACACCATTGACACACTATTTAGTGTTTCACACACAATGTTAGCTTGCTGATTTTCCTTTTTGCACACACTGTTTTGTCAAGCTAAACACTCTTTTTCACACCTACACACTCTTTGTTAGACACTTTGTTCCTTCCCCCCCCCACACACACACATTCATGTTCTCTTACACACACCCTCTTTAAATGCCTATCCTATTACCTAATATAAAGTATATATGTAATGTAAAATCTAATATATGTATCTATATATATAATGTAAGTTTGTGTTTTATATATAAGTTAATAATGTATTGTGAATATAATATATATATATATATATATATATATATATATATATATATATATATATATATATATATATATATATATATATATATATATGAATATCTATTTATGTATGGATATCATATAGGTATGTAATGTATATATAGGGTACATAGATATATGTGTTTAATAATTGTGTATGTGTGATGTTAGTTTGACCTAGTGATTGTGTAGGAGTACTAAGCTAGGCTTGATTAGACTAATGTAGACTAGTTTGGCCTAATTTAGACTTGGTTGACCTAGTTTGACTTCTAGGGTTGACCAGAGTTGACCAAGAGTTGACTTTGGCCTAGATTGACCTAGACTCATATAGAATGCATAGTAGAACTTCATTTTACCATTCTGGACTTGTTGTGACTTGTGCTGTTCTGATTAGGAGCCAGACACCACTCCTCGGATAGTACTTTCATATTGGACACTCCGATACCAGGCGAGTACATTCTCTGATCATTTCATATCCTGCTTAGAATTATTTCTTGCATTAAATTACTTTACTTGTTACTGTCACGTTGGTCACACGGATTGGTACTATATGGATTCCTTCTTGAGATGTTATCCTTAGGGAGCATCGGGTACTACATGTTCTGTGCGTTTCACTTACATGGCGTATCACTATGCTTCATTGGTTCTTTGATTACTTGTGACATATACTCTTATGATCACAGAGTCTCCTAGAATTCTTATCCCATTTACTGGGTATCCTAGAATCTCCTAGAATCCCCATTTATGGGACTTCCATGTACCACCCTTCGGGGGCCTTTGTATGGAATCATAACATAACCTGGTTGGATCCTTGTGTATTGATTGGGGGGTACGGGGGAGTAGAATTGGACATGTGAATAATACACCAGTAGTGTAGCATCAGAATCATTCCATAGTGTAGCATCAGAATCATCCCATGTCATTTACATGTCCATGTTGTACTCTGACTCACTAGCCACATGTTAGTTCTCTACTTATAGTAGATATTTCTATTACAGTTCTCTCTCTGTTTACATACCGCATTTCTTTCAGTACCAGTATCTTACTCTGCATGATTATATTTTCTAACCTGTTATGAACTGTTGAGATGTACTGTGCTCGCTCCTGTCCTGACTGGACATGTTAAAAATATTACAGAGGACGAGGAGGAGGTCTGTCTGGATACTTTCTACGGGGCAGCCTTAGATGACACTTGCGAGCTGGACCCTCAGGAGGACCCAGCTCTAGCTGAGGACATCACCCCCATTGCCTAGACTAGTTTAGTTAGGCTTATCTTATTTTATGTAGTCTTGAGACATGTTTAGCTAGACTTACTTTCTGTTCAGAGTTTTTGAGTTGTATATATTCTTTTATTCTGTATCTGAGACCATGTACCTCTGGATATTTGCTGGGATTATCTTAGACTACTTTATCATCTATTTTTCCTTGAGTTCTATTTCATATCGTGCTATCTCTTCCTTAGTTATGATTGAGTTTATTTACTGCTATGTCACCCTCATTCGGGGAGTATAAACTGTTGGAAGATATATTGTTAGATATATGTTGACCTAGGACAGCGTTCTACCGCCGACACTGCGGCGTTGGCTGGACGTACCCACGTCTCGTGCCCTTACTCTAGGGTGCGGGTCGTGACACATGATGAATCAAAGTTGCCTCTACGATGACTCAAAGTGCTTCCGCGATTATTCTGTGTTGCTTCCCAATTATTCTAAGTTGTTCCCATGGCTAAAAATCTATTGATCCTTTTGGCCGCTCACTAGGTGTTCCATACAATAAGTCTAAATATGTGGGCTGTGATATGTGTGCTTTATTGAATTCCTAAAAGATACCAAAATGAATAACAATGATGCGATGCTATAATAAGTTGGTAATATGTGCTTGATGTATTCGGTATGGAATTCATAGAAGTCGGTTGTGTCATGACCCGCTACCCAAATTGTTGGATCAGGCCAAGCCATGTCCAGCCTACGCTTGTGTTATAGCGTCGTAAGCTGTACTAAAAAATATACAGTAAAGGATCTCTATTGCTAACAGTTCTAATATCATATTTTAGAGTTCATCACAACACAGCATCTATAAGCGAAAGCAAACAAGTTCAAGTTGTAGTTATTACCCTTCCAAAGTTTTAAACTGGAGACAAAGTCCAGTGACAAAAGATGTAGTCTAGAAGTTCAACACTCTAAGCCAAAGAAAACTAAAGCAACTACTAAGCGAGGTTCCCTGCGGGGACATCATCCGGAGCAATGACCTGGTCCTCTACAATGGACCCATAGTAAGGATCACAGAGCATCTCTTCCTCAGAAAGTATGCCTGCAACATTTTTCTGTCAGGAATGGTGCAAGTTCTAGTTCTACAAACTAAATATACTGAGCATGGAATGAAAAGAGATGCGATAAAAGAAACATGGCATATCCTAGTCTATCATGTGGTAAATATATTTGTCATGACGACACATGTACATGTAATGTTTGAACTCTAGCAGGTACATGATCGGTCAATATGTATAAAATGTACCGGTGTACAAGTATACATGTAATAAAATATACATACGTATAAGTGTACAAGCATAGATGTACAAACGTACAAAGATGCGGGATAAAGGCCTACGGCAAGGTTGCATGAGATACGACCGAGCTCGGTACATATAAAGGGGTCCGATCACGTACTCAACTAGCAGTTTTTCTATCCCCAAATTATAATCATGTGAAAGATACCAAGAGCAGATTAAAACATGTGAAGCATACGGTAGGTACATAGAAACATGTAAGATATGATTTTTCGTTTAAATAACTGTATTAACATGGTTCATATGCAATTCGTTATCTTATGCAGTAAGTAAGTTTGTAGTGGTACTTGCCTTAATTTTGGTTGGAGCCGACGTGTGCGACACGAACGTGTCGCCACGGGTTAGGTACGATGCTATGCTTCACAAATGATCTAAAATGACGACACAGACGGCTCTATTGAGTCCAGAATAGTCCAAATATCCTAGTTTGGTATACAAAGGCCCAAGATCAGAGTTTGATACGATAATCGGGTCAAAAAATAGAAATGACTATATTGGTCGCGATTTACAATCCTAAGGTAAAGCGTACTAAAATACGTATAACTTTCTAGAAAATAATTGTAACATCCGAAAAATATTAAAATAAAACCAATTTATGGGCTTACAACCCAAACCAAAATGAGAGAGAAAGAGTAAAAGGTAGTAAAAGAGTGAACATAGGCAGAGGAAGGAAGAGAGTATTAGTTAGAGAACTCTCTCTCTCTCTCTCTCTCTCTCTCTCTCTAATTCCTCTTATAAACACTGTAAACCCCCTAAATTTTGCTAAATTTTTTATTTAAATAAATTTGGTATCAACTTTTATTTTCTAAATTGTACGTCGCGCACGAGTTCGCGAGTTTCGTATTTGTACGTAGCATGCGAAATTGCGAGACGATATATATTTTATATACAATTATTTTTTTAAAAGATTCCTTCGCATAGAAAATAAGTATTTATTTGTCGCGTCGAGAATTTATATACAAAGAAGGCAATTTTGTTTTATGGTACCAATATAAGTGATAATATAGAAAACTACCGTTTTAGGTCAATATAAACTATTTGGCATTAAATTTATTTCATTGTCCACTTTGATTTTTGAAAACTAGTTTTAGTTGTGTTGTTTATTTATAAAAATATATACTTCAAAATTTAAATTATATAGTGAATTTTGAAATTATTAATTAATAAATTTTATTATTTATAAAAAGTTAATTGGAAATTTTTTAATGAAATTTTTTAGTTAATTTGATGAGTTAGAAAGGATTATATTAGCTTTAATTTTAAAATAGCTTTTTAAAAATAAATAGATTTTTTTTTTCTAGATTGATTTGGATTCAATAAATGATTTTAAATCAATTCGAATAAATATGTAATTATCTATGTGGGGGTTTAAAACCGTCATAGTTCTTATCCATCTAGGAGCTCCACCTCCTATATAAGGAGAGACTCCTTTGCTCTTTTCCATGAAAATTTCACAAGCCAAACGTCTACCACCACAGTGCACCGTGTCTGTGCCCTCTCATCAACTATATTTTTGTTCAATACTGTAGCCTCCCTTCCCAAAATTTTTGAAATATTTTATTATTTATTTAATAGTGATATTAGAATTTTTTTTATAAATAATTATTTAGTTAGTTATTACGGTAGAAGACTTTAGCCATAGTTAAGTTTTGAAATACAAGACGGTTAGAAATCATGGCACGGATAGTGCAGTAGCGTGCTTTGACTAGTGTACTAGCCATGCCCGATGAAACCTAGCCTTAGGGACGTCCTAACTAGGAGAACCAGGCCAAGTTGTGACATGACCATTATAAATAGTTAATTATTTATTATTAATATTATTTGACGTTGAGTGACCCAGTTGAACCAAATTGGCCAAGCCGGACCCATACCAAGCCCAAGCCCATGTAGTCATGAAGTACATCCAAAGACATTCGTGTTGATGTATTTCGGTATGATCGTGTCGTATTCCATTTTAGTGATATAGTGAATATTTCTAAGTATTCTTATTTAAATATTATAAATATCATTATTAGTTTATATTCAATGATATTTGCCCTTATACATTTTTGGGACTAGTAGACTGTACAAATGATATATATACCATTATTGGTTTATTAAATTTCGTTATTATTATTATTATTATTTATTGTGATTATTATTTAATATCATTATTTTATTGGTTATATTATTTTATTATCAAATAAATATAATATATGTGTGTATGCATATATATATATATATATATATATATATATATATATATATATATATATATATATATAGGGGTGTAGGTGTATTTATATATAAATACATTAACGTATAATAGATATACGTGAGTATGTGTATGTATATATTTCCATATATATATAATGTATATGTTATGTGTATATAAATATATACGATGTACGTGTATATTTTGTATGTATATATAAATAAATTATATATATGTGTTTGTATATATATAAAAATATATATTATATACAAGTGTATATGCGTATGGGTGTATATATATAAATATAGGTAGGTATATGTAAATATATACATATATATAGATTTATATTATATGCTAAGAAATAGATAAAAGAAGAAGCAAAAGGAATATGAGAAGCAGTAACAGATCCAAACCATTTCCTGTGGGCCGATCCCAAACCGGCCCAGCTAGCAGCCCACCCGGGCCATGTCCGAGCACCAGCCCGCAAACCCATTCCCCAGCCCAGCATAGCCAATAACCCCCGGCTGAACCGAGCCTCTACTTCGTTGGTTATATATATATAGCAGCCGATCGCTACATCGAGAGAGAACCTGGAAACCTTAGCTCCTAACACCAACGCCCCAGCCCCCAGCCTCCGACGACCCACCCGCCGCCGGTGCCACCGTCGCGTGTGGCCACGGCCGGCCGACACGTGCGCGCGCGCACGAAGATGACAGCAGCAACAGCGGAAGTGGCAGCGGACGCGCCAACTTTGAGACGCGATAACTTCTACCTCGTTCGTTTGTTTTGCGAACGAATTGCTCAGGTATATACCCAAACCAACCACCTTCATTTCGATTCAATTAGCTCAATTCATCTTGCACTGCACGCATCGCAAACCAAGCCCAAAAATTGACGAAAACCTGTTGCAAATAAGCAAAACAGGGCAGTCTCCACCCCCATATTGGAAGCCAATTACCTGCCAATCCAAATGGATTTTTCGAAATATAATTGAACATGTTTGAAGACAACATACAGGAGATGAGGATCCTTCTTGTATATTTATTTTTTATTTAATATATGGAGAGATATTTGATTCCAAAATCTTAGAAAAACCCGTTTTCGAAAACTGAAAATTCAATAAAACCCTTCGATACGACGTGCGTCCCTCCATTCCGGGCGACGTGGTCGCGAACCGAAAGCATAAAAAGCTACGTAACGGCTTCGTGGTCGTGTGGGCTTTGGCGGAATTCAAATTGGTCGCGTGTGCGCGACGAATTTGATACGTATCCATCGAAATTCATCGTATCGGCCTCTGTGCAAATTTTCCAATTATTTTGTGCACGCTCTTCAGATCGAGACGAAACTTGCGCCAACAGGACCGTATCGTTTTTCTGGTCCTATATGCCAAGTTTGGCCCAATTCTGGGATAGTTGAATCATAACGCCGTTTTGCGGGCCCCACGGTCCGACTCAACGGGCGATTTTGTGCACGGCCCGTCGAAATCCAACTTTGGACATACGGTTGGGTTCGTATCGAAAAACCGGACCTGTTGACATATAGTTTGACGATTTTAGAGACCATTGACTCTGGCATGCTTTTCAGTGCAAAGCGGTCCAACGACGGACATCGTTTTTGCCCAAAATTACCGTTTTGCCCCTGTGTCCAGAATTGGACTTAAGGACAGGCAATCCTAGCTAATTTGACTATTCTAAGAACAATGGTAATATTTATTTCAGCTCTCGGAGACAGTTGTGATGACTTGGATTTTCTGACTTGTTGATTGGCGATACATTGTTGGTTCTTCGTGCAACCTCCAGACAAGTATACCTTGCCTCCCGCTATAGTTTATTTACATGCATATTTCTATTATTATATAGTTTTACTAGTTGGTTATTACTTTTGATTTGTATATCGTACATGCTAGTATAGCTATAGTCCTTGTACATGGTGAGCCTTGTTAGTTCATATTGGATTGGTTCTCTCGTGTATCGTAATTGGGTCGTGTCGTGTCTTCACCTGTGTCTTGACTGAGTCGTGTCTGCAAGTATGTGTGAGTGAACTACTATTCCTTTGTCTTTCCCATAACCTGCGAGTCCACACACGGGGCAAGGGTTGTCCGTTTGCACCTGCGAGTCCACACACGGGGCGAGGGTGACTTGTCTTGAAACTGACCTGCGAGTCCACATTCGGGGCGAGGGTTAGTGATTAGTTCAAACCTGCGAGTCCACATTCGGGGCGAGGGTTTGGTATTCCATTGATCTCTTATTCTTCCAGCAGTTCATTTATGCATAGTTGATCCCGTGTCCGTATTCATAGTTACCTGTCAGTAGCCACATGTCAGTTTCATGTCTAGTTCCTGTTTATACCCTGTATATACTACTGCATGATTAAACTGTTAGATAGGCATGTTTTATGTATCTTGCTAGTCCTCTGAGGACATGATGATCTCTTCAGGTTTAGCGACTGCATGGAGTTAGTTAGCAGGGCGAGATGGTAGAGGATTGCGATGTATGATACAGGTATTGCTGGTGTTATTTCTTTATTATCCTTTCGTGCTTTATATTCCATACCATGATATACTCTGCTTATTTATAGACTCATATCATTCTTGGAGTCTAATTGAATAATATGCTAATGGGCTGCAGACTATGACCCATACTTGTTTATTCTTGTTTATATGATTCACGTGGATTGAGATATAGTTTAGATTAGACATGATACCCTACTCTGGACAGCTTATACGTACTCGAGTCGGGCAGGAGTCCGCTCGATACGTAGCTGGCTTGCTCACGAACTCGCGTCCGAAAAGCGGGTGCGGGTCGTGACAAGTTTTTTTGGTGGCCCATGCAGGTCAGGGCATATCGTATCGGTTACGTAACTGTACTGATACGAGCCTGCGCAATTGACTAGACCTTATAAATCTCAATCCACTCTGCCTTGAAAATTCTCCTAGAAATTCTCTACATCCTTGAAAACTCCATATTTGCTCTTGTCATGACCCAGTCCTAATTTTTTGGGTCGATTCGGATCATGCCCAGCCTGCATCGTTGTTGAGACGGCGGCAGTAAGCTATATCACTCATGCAGGTAATCAACAACACAAATTCTAATTGCCACAACTTTTAATATTTCGATAAATAAAACTTGTCCAAACACAAAGTTTTCAAATACAACCCACAACTTTTATAAAATAATTGTCTTTATAAACTGAAAATAAAACTAATTGGCAATCTCCTCATCATCATCCTCTGGTAGAACAGCCGGGTACAGCTCAGGATCATAGTAACTACTAATCAGTAGCTCTGCATCATCAATAGGACCTAAAAATATAGTCTCCAGTCAGAAGGGAGCAAAGTACAATTCATGATAATTTAACAATTGAAATAATAATGGAGTTATGCATTTTTAAACAATTTGAAATAAATAGTTTTCCAACAGTTAAAACATTGTGATGTGAATAGGCAATGAATATGACCGGATTGGGTTGTACAGTTGTATCCTATTGATACGATATGGCTTATCCCCGTGTGTATGAGGGGTAAGCTAACACAGTCATTATACTATTTTGGATGTGGTCATACTCATTACACTACTCCTCCAGTACCCAACAGTTAAACAGTCAATGCTCTCAGAGAGAGTTCCGTGTTGCCTCGTGGTTTAAATTTACAATAAAACTATTACTAAATAATTGTAAACTACCACAAACTGTACTTGCATTGGTTTGACTGAAATGAGGGTAATGTCTCCGAGATGAATTTCAGACTTGTCCTCGAAATCCGACAATCGAGAAGTCTGTCTTAGATTTAAAAGTTGTCATGCTAGATGTGCTAGTTACAATCTCTAAATTTGTCCTAGTCAATTTTTAATCTTTACAACTCTACTTTAGAACGCTTATCGAGGTGAGTTTCTAAATTTACGAAGAAGAATCAATTTTAACTTTTTATTGGAAAAATCGTAATTTCTAATTTATTTGATAAAACTTTGTATTTCATTATATTATATTTAAAAATAATATTTTTTAAATGAGGAAAAACGTGAAATTTGTTTAAATAATAACTTGTAATTTTTCCTAATTTATTTAATGTGAGAAATAAATATTAATTTTCTATAAAATAATTATTTTATTATTTTACGTGTTTACGTCAACCACAAACCAGAAAAAGAATAAAAGCTACACAAACTTATTACGAAACCACAGAAAGTGAATAAAAGCTGGGCTTATGCCCTTTACAGACTTTTTACATAAATTTAAATAAGAAGAAGACATTTGTTAGTCTCAAAAATTATCCTATAATTGAATTACAAAATAAAATAATAATTTAAATTAAATTGAATTAATTTACGAGTCTCAGATATTGGTCCAATCGTCAAAAATAGCTAATGCCTCAACGTCCGGTAAAACCGGTTTCGTTTGCATTTTGCTAAGGGCCCATTGACCGATATGGTCATCGCCCAAATTCCACTTTATAAAATATTTTCGAAATCTGATTTAAAATATTCTTTTATAAATTTTATAAAAATTTCGGCAGCATTTCCTCTATTTTCGGGATAACCCAAAACTGGGAAAATGTGCCACAATCACCAAATATAAGTCCCATACCAGGGAACAACCATTTATATATAAAATATAGTCACAGATTTGTTTCCGAAACGAATTCGAAAAACCCGAAACAAAAATCGAATTTACCACATCTTAAAGAACCAGCATACGAACAACCGAAAAGTCCAAATTTAAACCAAAAATTCCCAGAACTATTTTCCGAGAGATTCTCGAAAAAATTCGAGCCAACAGAAAAATCAGAAACCAATTCGAAACCAACAGAACCTATCCGAAAGGGTTTCGGAAAGCCCAAAAATTGTCTCGTCTATAATTTATCGAATTCCCGGGGGAAATTCGTGGACCAAGTTCATCACAGACTATAAAAAAATGGAAACAGGGCAACAGAAATATACCAGAAATTGCTCGGCTAGAGCTCTCAGGTGTTAATAATTGGAGGAAATGAATTCCCGCAAACTCCAGAATACGCGGACAGCGAACGTTCTCGGGACAGCGCATATGGGAACGCGAAACAACAAATTGGGAATGCTGAAAAGAGTGGACAGTGGCAGCGTCTCCGCGGAGCCACGGAAACAACGGGTCGAAGGGGCACAGTGGTCGGATCGGGGCACGGAAAGTGCTGCGGTTCGGGACAGCAACCGAAACACGAGACGACCACGGAATCGAGGAGCACGCCGGGAGATGAACGCACGGGGCAGCGCCTGAGAGAGGCTGGCCGCACGGGTCGGAATCTGCGTCGGGGAGCGGCTGGGCGCGGCCGGGAAGCGGCGCACGACGGAAGGGGGCCGACGAGAGGGTCGCGGGGACCGAGGAGACGGCAGCGAGGTCGCCGCTCAGGGAGCTCCGCCTGGGCAGTGGCTACGGCCAACGGAGCTCAGGTCGGGTCACCGGATTTGGGAATTAGGGCACGGTTTGAGGATGGGGGTGGTGGTGAGTGGTGGAAGGAGAGGAAGGGGGTTTATATAGGAGAGGAGAAGAGAGGTTACGGGAGAGGAAGGGGTTCGCCGGAGTTACGGGAAGATGATGGGTCGACGGCTTTGGCCGTTCGGGAACGGAGGGGGCTTCTGCCAGTTACACGCGAAAGGGAAAGGAAATAAAGAGAAAAGAAACGTATGGTGAGAGAGAGAGAGATTTAATAAAAGAGTTATAGAAAATAAAGCTTCCTTTAATAAATATCTTTTTTTTCTCTTATTCTTGAAAATCTTTTTAAAGACATAGTATAAAATTTATATTTAATAGAAATGATCCGAAAATAGGTTCGGACTCGGAAATGGGTTCGGGTCTCGGGTCGGACAAACAAAAAACCAGGATAATTATTTTAAAATATGATTTTCTCAAATTGACCAATTTTTAATAATAATAATAATAATAAACACCAAAATTATTTAATCTAAAAGTCTAAAATTTACGGGTTTTACAACCTTCACTCCTTAGGAAATTTCGTCCTCGAAATTAAAGGATAGGGTTAGGAATTACCTGAGGTCTCAAACAAGTACGGGTACTGCTCTCGCATCTCATCTTCTCGCTCCCAGGTAGACTCGCCTGGGGAATCGTGCCTCCACATAACTCTGACTATGGGAGTCACCAAAGTCCTGGTCCTTTTCTCGCCTCTGTCCAAAATTGCCACAGGCTTCTCTGGTACTGTGAGGCTCGGTCGAATCTCCAGCTCCGAATGATCCAGAATGTGACTCGGATCCGGGATGTAACGTCTGAGCTGCGAAACGTGGAAGACGTTGTGCACGCCCTCAAGTTTAGCTGGTAGAGCTAACAGCTAACCGATACGCTACTTCACCAATTCGGCTCAAAACTTCAAATGGTTCGATATATCTGGGACTCAGCTTTCCAGCTCTGCTAAATCGGATAGTTCCTCTGGTCGGAGAAATCTTCACAAAGACACTATCTCCTTCTTCAAACTCAGTGGTCGACGACTGCTATCAGCCTAATGCTTCTGCCTGTCTTGGACGATCCTGAGCTTGTCTCTAATCACCTTCACCTTCTCTGCTGCATCAGTCACCATTTCAGGTCCAAGCAGTACTCTTTCTTCTACGTCGTCCCAAGCAAGTGGAGTGCGGCAACGACGTCCATAAAGAGCTTCAAATGGTGTCATACCAATACTAGCTTGGTAACTGTTGTTGTAGGAGAATTCCACTAAATGCAAGTGGTCCTCCCAAGACCCTCCAAATTCCAAGACGCAAGATCTCAGCATGTCCTCTAGTGTCTGGATGGTTCTCTTCGATTGTCCGTCAGTTTGGGGATGGTAGGCTCTGCTGAACTTCAGTTTTGTTCCCAAGCTGTCATGCAAACTCTTCCAAAAGTGAGAGGTAAATCTAGTATCTCGGTCAGATACAATACTTACCGGTACTCCATGAATCCGGTAGATGTGCCGCATGTATAGTGCTGCCAACTTCTCGGTGGATAAACCAACCTTGAAGGGGATAAAGTGAGCTGACTTCGTCAGTCGGTCCACAATAACCCAAATAGCGTCCTTTCCTCCTTGGGATCGAGGCAATCCTGACACAAAGTCCATTATTATATGCTCCCACTTCCACTCCGGAATGTCCAGCGGCTGTAGAAGTCCTGCGGGTCTCTGTCTGCTAGCCTTCACTTGTTGACAAATCAAGCATCTAGCCACAAATCTGGATACATCCTTCTTCATTCCATACCACCAAACGATGGTACGCATATCCCGATACATCTTATTAGCTCCAGGATGTATGGAATACTGCGACTGGTGCGCTTCTTGCATCAGCTCATTCCTCAGTTCGCCAGATGGTACACACAGCCTCGTACCATTTTTCAATGCTCCGTCACTGGCGATAGAGAATCCTTCAAGTGTTCCTGCCAGCACTTCATCTCTGAGTTTGCAAAGCGTCTCGTCTTGGAATTGTGTCTCCTTGACTTTGTCCATTAGACTTGAACGTAATTGCAACTGCATCATGGTTGAGTCAGCTCCAGGTACAATAGCTTCTCGTCCCAGTTCCTTCATATTTTCCTCAGGCAGTACAATTTCCAGACCAAGCTTCTCTATGTCCTCCAACAAGTGTCGCTCCTTAGTTAAGAACATCGTCACTGGGTATCGACTAAGTGCATCTGCAACCACATTAGCCTTACCCGGATGGTACTGTAAGTCAATGTCAAAATCCTTCATCAGCTCCAGCCATCTTCTTTGTCTCATATTCAGCTCCTTCTGAGTGAAAACATATTTCAAACTTTTGTGGTCTGTATATATTTCTACTCTCTCTCCATAGAGATAATGCTTCCATAGCTTCAAAGCAAAGATAACTGCAGCAAGCTCCAGATCATGTGTGGGATAGTTCTTCTCATGAGTCCGTAATTGCCTAGATGCGTAAGCAATCACTTTTCCATGTTGTTGAAGAACGCAACCCAGTCCTTTTCTAGAGGCATCACTGTAGATTGAGAAACCGCCGGTACCTGCGGGTAGCACAAGTATCGGTGCTGTTGTAAGCCTCTTCTTTAGTTCCTCAAATGATGCCTGGCAAGCTTCCGTCCAGATGAACTCTTCATTCTTCCGAGTGAGCTTCGTCATCGGTTCAGCAATCTTGGTAAAATCCTTCACAAACTTCCGGTAGTAGCCAGCCAAGCCCAAGAAACTTATGATTTTAGCAACTGAGCTTGGGGTAGATCACTTCTCAATAGCAGCTATCTTCTTAGGGTCCACCGAAATTCCTTCTCCTGTGACAACATGGCCAAGAAAATCTACCTTGTCTAGAAAGAATTCACATTTGGATAACTTACTATATAATTTCTCTTTTCTCAAAGTTCCCAGAACTTTCCTGAGGTGCTCTTCATGCTCCTCTTCAGTCTTCGAGTAGATCAGAATATCATCGATGAAGACAACGATGAACTGATCTAGGTATTCATAAAAAACCTTGTTCATAAGGTTCATGAACACAGCAGGAGCATTCGTCAGTCCAGACGGCATGACCAAGAATTCAAACTGCCCATACTTGGTGTTGAACACCGTCTTGGGAATGTCCTCCTTCCTGATCTTGATCTGATGGTAGCCGGATCTGAGGTCTATCTTCGAGAACACCTTGGCTCCACTGAGTTGATCAAACAGGTCATCGATCCGAGGCAGAGGGTACTTGTTCTTGATAGTAATATTGTTCAGTGCCCGGTAGTCGATGTACATCCGCACTGTTCCGTCCTTCTTGGGAACAAACAAGACAGGTGCTCCCCAGGGTGAAGCTCCGTCTCGAATAAATCCCAAAGCCTTCAGTTCATTGATCTGATCCTTCATCTCCTTGGCCTCCTTACGGTTGACTCTGTAGCATCCCTTATAAATAGTGGAAGAGCCAGGGACTAGGTCAATGGTGAACTCTATGTCTCGATCTGGGGGTAATCCGGGAAGACTATCAGGGAAGACATCCATAAACTCTGCTATGATAGGATGGAGAGGTCCGGGTTCTTCTGTGATAGAGGTGTAGGTAACACACTCCATATCCTCCGGAGTTCGAGAGATTTCAAACTCCAGCTCTCCAGGTGGGCTGAAGACTACACATCCTCTATGACAGTCTATCAGCGCATGCTGCTTACTCAACCAGTCCATCCCTAGAACTACATCATAGTTGGGTAAGGACATCACAAGCAAAGGTGCTATGAACTGGTAGCCTGATATGGTGATAGGGCAGTTACAGGTCTCAGTGATGGGTAAGGGTCCTCCACCGGTCATGACTCTACAGATCTTCTTGCTAAAGCCCGTAACTATGTGGTGTGCAGAGATAAATTTTGTGGATAAGAAACTATGTGATGCACCCGAATCAAATAAAGCTAAGACAGGATAGGAATGCACATAAATGAAACCTGCGATGACATCAGCGGTAGATTCCTGCTCTGGCTCTGCCTCATCTGCTGCTAGGGCAAAAGCTCGCCCAGTCTTCTGTTGATGCTGCCCAAATTGTTGTTGCTGAGTGGGCAGAGGACCTTTCTGCTAAGTAGCTCCAGTCCGGTGCATCGACGAGGGGCAGTCCTTCACTTGGTGGGTGGCAGACCCACAAACTAGGCAGTGTCCTAGTCTCTTCCTGCAGATGTTCGACTGATGCCCTGGCCTCTTGCAAAAATCACAGACAGGGATTTGCCTCTGAGGTGCTCTATCATTGTTCCTCGCCTGTTGGTTCTGCTGGTGGTAGTGAGGAGGCCGGTGTTGTTGTTGTTGTTGGGCTTCTTCTGATTACACTGGAAGTTGTTAGTTCCAGGATAATCCCTCTTTGAGCGAACGGGTTGTCTCTTCTCTATATCTTGAGCTCGCTCCAGGATCCTTTCATAAGTCATAGTATCGCCTGAGATCACATGGGTGCGGATCTCCTCTCTCAGCCCATATCTGAACCTTTCAGCACGATCATCTGGATCAGCTACCAAATTCTTGGCAAAATGGCTGAGTTGGTCGAATTCTGATGCATATTCACCAACAGACATATTTCCTTGCTTCAGATTCTTAAATTGTCTCTCCATCTCCCACAACTCTGATGTTGGGAAGAACTTCCTCTGGAACAACCTCTTGAAGGTATCCCAGTCAAGCTGTTTGTCCTGGAGTCGGGGTTCATTCCGATACCAGGTGCTTGCTATATTTTACAGTTGGAGTCCCACTGCTTCGGCCTTGAGGTCTTCTGGAATTCGAGCGACGCTCAGGAGACGCTCCATGCTATCGAGCCATTCGTTAGCATAGACGATTCCCTCGGTTCCTTTGAAGGGTCGAGGTTCTGCTTCTTGAAACTTTCAATATCGCCCACCTTGGCAATATGATCCCCATTAATTTCAATGGCCTTAATGTTACATAAATTAATCCTTAGATTTATGTTTACCTTGGCAGACCTTGGTTCATGTTGAGCTGCTTCTCCTCTCTCCAGTGCAGCTATCGCCACATTATGGGCATTCTCCATGCCTTCCCTCATAATTGTCGTCTGTTCGCGATGAGCTTCAGTTTGAGTTCTCTGGGCTTCTAGCACTCCTCGTAGCAGACCTATGAGGTCGGTGGGGTCCACAGGTACCGGTGGGGCAGCTGGAGTGGGCAATACTGCAGGGGACTGCATCTCCGTCTGGGAAGATGTAGGATCCGCTGGTGTATTATGGGGACGGTCGGCCAGCTGCCGAGGTGTAGGATCCGGACTTGATTGGGGAGGTGGGGTATGATAGGGTGAAGATACCCCATCATCAGCAGGGTTGGTCTTCTCAGTGGCCATTCTCTGGAAGGTTTAGGATATAAACATAAGCAAGGTAGCCTACCAATCTATAACAAGCAAAAATATTTATAATATATAACGGTCATATGTTGTGACAAATTAATGTTCTAGTGTTCTAAATATTTCTAGATGTTTTCCTAAGTTGTTGATCAGACCTGCATGGGCCACCACTAAAAACATGTCACGACCCGGTCCCAATTTCTTGGGCCGAATCAGATCATGCCCAGCCTGCACCGTTGTTGAGACGGCGGCAGTAAGCTGTATCACTCATGCAGGTAATCAACAACACAAATTCTAATTGCCATAACTTTTAATATTTCGATAAATAAAACTTGTCCAAACACAAAGTTTTCAAATACAACCCACAACTTTTATAAAATAATTGTCTTTATAAACTGAAAATAAAACTAATTGGCAATCTCCTCATCATCATCCTCTGGTAGAACAGCCGGGTACAGCTCAGGATCATAGTAACTACTAATCAGTAGCTCTGCATCATCAATAGGACCTAAAAATATAGTCTCCAGTCAGAAGGGAGCAAAGTACAATTCATGATAATTTAACAATTGAAATAATAATGGAGTTATGCATTTTTAAACAATTTGAAATAAATAGTTTTTCAACAGTTAAAACATTGTGATGTGAATATGCAATGAATATGACCGGATTGGGTTGTACAGTTGTATCCTATTGATACGATATGGCTTATCCCCGTGTGTATGAGGGGTAAGCTAACACAATCATTATACTATTTTGGATGTGGTCATACTCATAACACTACTCCTCCAGCACCCAACAGTTAAACAGTCAATGCTCTCAGAGAGAGTTCCGTGTTGCCTCGTGGTTTAAATTTACAATAAAACTATTACTAAATAATTGTAAACTACCACAAACTGTACTTTCCTTGGTTTGACTGGAATGAGGGTAATGTCTCTGAGATAAATTTCAGACTTGTCCTCGAAATCCTACAATCGAGAAGTCTGTCTTAGATTCAAAAGTTGTCATGCTAGATGTGCTAGTTACAATCTCTAAATTTGTCCTAGTCAATTTTTAATCTTTACAACTCTACTTTAGAACGCTTATCGAGGTGAGTTTCTAAATTTACGAAGAAGAATCAATTTTAACTTTTTATTAGGAAAATCGTATTTTCCAATTTATTTGATAAAACTTTGTATTTCATTATATTATATTTAAAAATAATATTTTTTTAAATGAGGAAACACGTGAAATTTGTTTAAATAATAACTTATAATTTTTCCCAATTTATTTAATGTGAGAAATAAATATTAATTTTCTATAAAATAATTATTTTACTATTTTACGTGTTTACGTCAACCACAAACCAGAAAAAGAATAAAAGCTACACAAACTTATTACAAAACCACAGAAAGTGAATAAAAGCTGGGCTTATGCCCTTTACAGACTTTTTACATAAATTTAAATAAGAAGAAGACATTTGTTAGTCTAAAAAATTATCCTATAATTGAATTACAAAATAAAATAATAAATTAAATTAAATTGAATTAATTTACGAGTCTCAGATATTGGTCCAATCGTCAAAAATAGCAAATGCCTCAACGCCCGGTAAAATCGGTTTCGTTTGCATTTTGCTAAGGGCCCATTGACCGATATGGTCGTCGCCCAAATTCCACTTTATAAAATATTTTCAAAATTTGATTTAAAATATTCCTTTATAAATTTTATAAAAATTTCGGCAGCATTCCCTCTATTTTCGGGATAACCCAAAACTGGGAAAATGTGCCACAATCACCAAATATAAGTCCCATACCAGGGAACAACCATTTATATATAAAATATAGTCACAGATTTATTTTCGAAACAAATTCGAAAAACCCGAAACAAAAATCGAATTTACCACATCTTAAAGAACCATCATACGAACAACCGAAAAGTCCAAATTTAAACCAAAAATTCCCAGAACTATTTTCCGAATTCTCGAAAAAATCCGAACCAACAGAAAACTCAGAAACCAATCATAAACCAACAGAACCTATCCAAAAGGGTTTCGGAAAGCCCAAAAATTGTCTCGTCTATAATTTACCGAATTCCCGGGGGAAATTCGTGGATCAAGTTCATCATAGACTATAAAAAAATGGAAACGGAACAACGGAAATATACCAGAAATTGCTCGGCTAGAGCTCTCAGGTGTTAATAATTGGAGGAAATGAATTCCCGTAAACTCCAGAATACGCGGACAGCGAACGTTCTCGGGACAGCGCGTATGGGAACGCGAAACAGCAAATTGGGAATGGTGAAAAGAGTGGACAGTGGCAGCGTCTCTGCGGAGCCACGGAAACAACGGGTCGAAGCGGCACAGCGGTCAGATCGGGGCACAGAAAGTGCTGCAGTTCGGGACAGCAACCGAAACACGAGACGACCACAGAATCGAGGAGCACGCCGGGAGATGAACGCACGGGGCAGCGCATGAGAGAGGCTGGCCGCACGGGTCAGAATCGGCGCCGGGAGCGGCTGGACGCGGCCGGGAAGCGGCGCGCGACGGAAGGGGGCCGGCGAGAGGGTCGCGGGGACCGAGGAGACGGCTGCGAGGTCGCCGCTCAGGAGCTTCGCCTGGGCAGTGGCTGCGGCCAACGGAGCTCAGGTCGGGTCACCGGATTTGGGAATTAGGGCACGGTTTGAGGATGGGGGTGGTGGTGAGTGATGGAAGGAGAGAAGGGGGGTTTATATAGGAGAGGAGAAGAGAGGTTACGGGAGAGGAAGGGGTTCGCCGGAGTTACGGAAAGACGATGGGTCGACGGCTTTGGCCGTTCGGGAATGGAGGGGGCTTCGGCCAGTTACACGCGGAAGGGAAAGGAAATAAAGAGAAAAGAAACGTATGGTGAGAGAGAGAGAGAGAGAGAGAGAGAGAGAGAGAGAGAAGAGAGAGAGAGAGATTTAATAAAAGAGTTAAAGAAAATAAAGCTTCCTTTAATAAATATCTTTCTTTTCTCTTCTTCTTGAAAATCTTTTTAAAAACATAGTATAAAATTTATATTTAATAGAAATGATCCGAAAATGGGTTCGGACTCGGAAATGGGTTCGGGTCTCGGGTCGGACAAACAAAAATCCAGGATAATTATTTTAAAATATGATTTTCTTAAATTGACCAATTTTTAATAATAATAATAATAAACACCAAAATTATTTAATCTAAAAGTCTAAAATTTACGGGTTTCACAGCTCTCGATTATACTTCCTTACTTTCCGTACCATTGATTCTCGTCCCTTCCTATTCCGGGGTGACGAATGATCGTGCTGCCTAGAATTCATCAGAAACTCTTAAATTATAGTATAATATTGCTTGACTATTAAATGCTTGGTTGTTTATAGATATGTGAGATTATAGATGTCATATGCCTAGATATCTGCTGGTAGAATTGTTAACAACTAGATAGAAGGCCATAAGACTTTAGTGACCGTATTTTGAGGAGTAGTGTGACCAAAGGTGGGTAGAAGTCCTTAAGTATTCGAGGTTATAAAATATTTTTGAAAAATTAAATTTGAGGAGATTAAAGTGATAGTAGATTTTGATTTTTAAGGAATAGTTATGAATTAGAAATTTCGAGGATGAAATTATTTTTAAGGTGGTTAGATTTGTAGCCTCCCTTCCGAGAATTTTTGAAATATTTTATTATTTACTTAATAGTGATATTAGAATTTTTTTATAAATAATTATTTAGTTAGTTATTACAGTAGAAAACTTTAGCCATAGTTAAGTTTTAAAATACAAGACGGTTAGGAATTGTCACGACCCGCACCCACTGTTAGGGTACGAGAACGTAACAACACCCAGCCTACGCCGCAGTATCGGCGGTAGAACGCTGTCCTAGGTCACATCATCTAACAATATAATGCTAAGCAGATACAGTCTCAATCACATTTAAGGTAGAGCATGATAAGGTTAGATAAAACATAAAATCCAAAGAGATACGGAAGATAGAAGTCTAAGTGTCTAAGATACAAAAACCCAAAAATACATCTCAAAAATCAAATACAGTAATCCACAAAGTAAATATAACTCCAGATAAATGAAATAACTATCTAAACAACCTCTAAGGTGTCTCCTCTAGGCTAGCAGGCAACCTCCAAGCTATCTGTAAAATTTATCAACAGGTCCAGTCAGGACAGGAACGAGCACATCTCATCTAGAAAACCCAAGTAAATGACAGAGAATTATAAAGCAGTTATAGGCAGTTGTATTGATGAAAATGGCAGTTTATATTCAGGTGATGGTAAGAAAGACAGATAAGGTGCAAGGAAAGTAAATAACTAAACAAGAGAAGAATCATAGCAATGAAGTCTGTAAAAATAGAACTAGCTGAACCAGGGTAATATGATATAAAGTCCAGACAACAATGTAGACCAGTGTAACTCCAATGTAAGTCTAGTACAAGATGAATCTAATACAAGATGAATCCAGTAAGGGACTATTCCAGTCATAGTGATCAATGATTCCAGGGTGAGTCTAGCCTATATTCTAGCAGTATGTTTTAAAATACCGAGATCGACATGTAAACGGCTGTGGGTAATCCGGCACACCTCTCACTGATCAGGCGAGAGATGGCTATCATTCCAGTAGATTCCAGTAGGGGTGATTCCAGTAATGGGGTATGTCTACATGTCTTACTCTAGTATTTCGCCTCCCAGCAAGTGAATCTAGAATTCCGACACAATGATTCAAGATGAGTCCAGCCAAAATATAATGATACCAGTAAATGATTCCAGTAAATGATTCCAGTAAATGATTCCAGTAAATGATTCCAGCAGGTGATTCCAGTAATAGAAGCCGGAAATGATGATACCAGTAATAGAGGCCAGAAAATAAATATGTGTCGTATACATGAATCCAGTAATATCTACACGTGTTGTAACAGAGAATCGCATACAACTAACTAGAACTGAAATACAGTAATTGACAAATAAATGAGAGAACTATCAGAGAATGTATTCGCCTGATAACCTGAACAGCTGATAAGTATAGGGGGTCCAACTGAAGCCACAGAGTCCTATTTAAAGCAACACAGGTTACAAGGTTTCTGGCTCCTAATTAGAACAGCAGAAGTCACAACATGTCCAGAAGGGTAATATAAAGCACTACAATGCATTCTACATGAATCTAGGTCAAACTAGGACAAAGTCAACCCTTGGTCAACTCTGGTCAACTGCACTAGTCAAACTAGGTCATGACCTAACCCAGCAAGTCTTACTAGGCCTAACCAAGACTATCCTAGCAAGCACACATCAATACAAGGCTATACAAGCCAACATACACCCAACTCTATATAGCATGCAATTATTCAATACTCAAATAGGCAAGAATTCACATTGGATATACACTAGGTAATCTATTACTTTAAGCTATATATGTCTACACATATATACACATGCATATATTGGTATTCAACATTAGGTCTATAATCATGGCATTTCAAATGGTTATATAAACTTATATATTACAACACAATATGCTAACATATATATAATATACATACATAGCTAAGTTAACTATATTCATAAATACTTATTTAAGAGGCTATGTGTGTGTATGTGAACATGACAAAGGGGCAAGTGATGGTTAAATGGGCATACATAGTGTATACATATCAAAGAGTGTCAAAGTGTAAGTGAACAATGTGTCAAGTGTGATAGTGTCAACATAGTGTAAGGGGGTACATGAGGTAATATAGGATTTGTGTTAACATAGAACATTACATCTCATTAACTTGTATATTGCATACATTACATCTATTATTACATTATATTCATGCTTGCATTCATTTATCATTCATTTATTCTCTTGTACTACTATATGCACCATACATTACATACTATGGAACCTACATATTCATTACAAGCCATACTTATACATGCTTACATTAGATAGGATACTTACACCTCATATATCATTTATTTAAACATTTACTCATGCTTGCATTCTCTATTTAGTTATATAATGTATATACATTAACATGGGTTAAAATCAAATAGAATATTATATTACACACAAGGGTGCACAAAATGCATATACCGAATAGTAACTCCTACTAATAATGAATACTGTACCATCTCAGCATGAATTAAAATTTAGGATTAAAGTATGTTATAGATCTATGTGTTAGCTTTCCGAAACTTTAAACGGATCGCGTTTTTGTTTCCGAAAACTCCCGGAATCACAAAAACACCGAGAACGCGTTTGTTTTTCGTACAACTGACACTCAAATAATTCTCTAGAAAGTTACAGAAAGAATTAGGCCTATTAATACATGTTTTTGGAAAGCTAACTTCAATACACTTCTTTTAAAAAAAAGGGAGATTAAACCGAGCTTTGAGCTAGAAGTTATGACATTTTGAAGTTAGGGCTGAAATTAAAAACGTGGATAAAAATTATGACGGATTTAGATAGTTTGAGCCAAAAGAATACACAATATATATCCTAATTATCCACAACAATAATAGCAATAATAATATGAGGAACCACACTCATAAACTTGATTATATAATCATCATGAACCATTTATTACATATATAAATATAGATACACTCTCATTACAATATATATATATATATATATATATATATATATATATATATATATATATATATATATATATATATATATATATATATATATATGTAACATGAACACATCCACAACACAAAGGACACTCCTATGACCTCCAAATAGACACAAAATAGACACAAATGGAGATACAACCATGGGGGTCATTCCTATGGGTTCAAAATAGACCTATATGCATGAGAAAATGAAAATGAGAAGGGATTTATACCTCCCGGTAGATCGAATCGAAGAAAAACCTTCCCGGAGCGACACCGACACGTAGAGATTCCAAAAGGACACGAACGAGCTCCGAATCCTCCTAAATTTGGGTAGCTTCCTCCTTGACTAGAATGGAGAAGGAAAGAAGAAGATTTGGTGGTAAAATGGAAGGATTTGGTGGAGAAATTGCTAGGGTTGCTCTCTTGGAATTTGGGAGAGAACAAGAGAGAGAAAAATAGATGGATAATGACAAATGGGAGGCTCAACCCTATCCTTATTGTGGCTGGCCATAAAGGTAGTTTTGTCCTATTAGGAAAAGTCCAAAAGCCCCTACTAACCTATTCTATGAGTATTAGGAAAGGGCTAATTGGTTGGGGTTAAATTAGTCATTCTAAAGTCTCTAATCACACTAACCTTATCCATAATAATTAGTCTAACCTCTAACTAAAATATTTCTATCATGTGGACTAAAATTAATATCATGTGGGCCATGCCTAACTAGTGTGTGGGTCCCACTAGAGTCAAACTACCCCCGGGTCCCCGTTTCAAGTCGGATTGAGTTGAAATTCGAACCCGACTCAAATAACCCCAAAACAATATCATAAATAATAAAATAATATCAAAATAATTCAAAGAGGTCAAATACAAAAATATCCTTAGGCCAAAAATGACATTAAAATATCATAATCATATGGTTAGGCTCTAGGTCAAACAATCTCTAGGATTTCACTAGCAAAACGTCAAAACTACAAGTCATTGATTTAAATAATTTTAAATGATTTAAAATCACCAAAAATTATATCATGAATTAAATATCATTATTAAAATAATTATAAACACGAAATTTCAAAATTACCCTCAATCAAAAAATTAAAATAAAATAAAAAAAAATCAACCCGAAATTTTGGGTGCTCACATCCTACCCACCTTATAAAAATTTCGTCCTCGAAATTAAAATGTTCGTAATCCTTCTAGGTCAAACTCCCACAATCAAATCCCAGAACTTAAATAAATCATACCATCAAAAGGACGACATACAGGGTCATGGCATACGGTGGTAGTGAAAGTCTCATCTAGGTATACTAGTCATGCTAAACCAAAACGGTCATAGGGTATCAAAACACACAAGCAATCTAGGGTGCTAAACTAGAGAAGTTACAGAAACAACAAACCATCAAAACTGTAAGGCGGTCTACCATCCTATATGAAACTGGTACTTATCAAAACAAAATAAAGGCAACTACCAATTATCTGAAAAAGGGTATAGAAAATCAAATTCAAAAATTAAGGAATTGAAAATCACTTGCATTGAAATCCAAATCACAATATATATATATATATACAGAGAGAGCGTTAGAGAGGAAAAACTAGCATTATGTAATGTTATGTGGTTTGTGTATGTATGGGTGTATGTGAAATATACATGAAATTGTATATGAGCTATCCTGTTATACTACTCATGGCATATGGGTTAACAACCTACAATACACAACCTATTTAATCATAACATGCATGGCTAACCATAAACATCTATAAGAGGTAGAGATTTAGTTATGTATATACATATATTATAACATGTATGCCTAAGCTCTATATATATCTATACAAGTATGTGATCATAACATAGAGAGGAAAGGTTAGGTTACATGACAGCGTATACTAAGTTAGGGTGTGTGTGTGTCCTTGTACAGGGTTATAGCTTAGTATTGAAAGGTTAAACCCAGTTTTAGTTCAGCATTTACATACAAAATCTGAAAATAAGCTAACATTTAAACCAGTATAATATTAACATAATGCAGTCTCAAATTTTACAAATTTAACATAACTTAACCAATTTCTCTAAAAATTGAAACTCTACAGATATCATACATGTACAGTTATGTAGACAAAACTAATAACATGAAATTTATATTTAAATTACGAATTTAAACTGGAAAAGCAGAAAACCAGAAATTGGGGTTTTGAAAATTTTAACATTAACAACATATTAATATGTATTTAGATAGGTGGAAAATCAAGTGTAGCATGCATACGTATCAGACAAGTGTCCACTATGTAAATATACTCATATATTCTCATGTCAAAAAAAAAAATTAATTCTACGTTAAGACCAACATTTAGATTCCTACCAAGATCGCAAAATAGGTGATTGACGAAATCAAGGCAGTTTTATTATTATTATTCAATGCTAGAATAATAGCAAGAATGAAATAACGATAAAAGCTGTTTGCTTATTTGCCTAAAAGAAGGAACCATTTTGAAACCAGAGCTAAATATCAAATCCAAGATAAAGTCTAGCAAAATCATCGATTCATTGTATTAAGAAGAAACTCATAGCAAGAAGTTACACAAGCTACTCCTAAGTTAAATAATTAGAAGCAAAACAAAGCAAAACAAATAATAATTTTTTTTGAAGAATTGCATCAAGTAGAGAAAACATGCTTGAAAATATTTAAGGTACAATCTGATAATCATATGCGTCTATCCAAAATCATGGTACTCTAAATTTCCGTCATACTAGTAAGCAAGGCTACGATAATCACAGAGTCCTTGACTTATGCACATACCTCTAGAATCGTAGTATTTAACATTTTCGCGGTGCCGCTAGCTTGGCTGCGAAAACCTTAAATTCTCACACCCGAGAAATATATCCAGAGTCAGACTATATGTCCTCACCATGCTGGCTAATGTGACTATAGAAGACTAGATTCCATAACATAGATGACCTAGCCCATATAATTTTATCTTGTCAAAAAAAAATTAAAATAAATCAACAATGAATATCCATAAATCAAATCAAATTTATCAACGAACTTCAAAATTCAAAATGAACAAAAATCTATCAAAATACAACTCGGATGCAACAGCTATCATCAAGATTCAAAATTCAACAATCATCCATCAAAATCAATAAATACAAACTTAATTCAACAATAATCCATCAAAATTAAATTCAACAACAGAAAGTAAAGATAAATCAAATCAAGGAAAAAAAGTTTTCAAATCGGAGTTAAACAAGATTCTCAAGGGTCGTCCCAGGAATCTCTCAAGGGATCCTAATTGTGATTGAGTATCTTCAAGATATATCCTATTCCTACTGCAGGCTGTAGTGGTACTCAAGTTCGAATACCACTACATAAACGTGACCTGCATGGGCCACCACTAAAAACGTGTCACGACCCGCACCCACTGTTAGGGTACGAGAACGTAACAACGCCCAGCCTACGCCGCAGTATCGGCGGTAGAACGCTGTCCTAGGTCACATCATCTAACAATATAATGCTAAGCAGATACAGTCTCAATCACATTTAAGGTAGAGCATGATAAGGTTAGATAAAACATAAAATCCAAAGAGATACGGAAGATAGAAGTCTAAGTGTCTAAGATACAAAAACTCAGAAATACATTTCAAAACTCAAATACAGTAATCCACAAAGTAAATATAACTCCAGATAAATAAAATAACTATCTAAACAACCTCTAAGGTGTCTCCTCTAGGCTAGCAGGCAACCTCCAAGCTATCTGTAAAATTTATCAACAGGTCCAGTCAGGACAGGAACGAGCACATCTCATCTAGAAAATCCAAGTAAATGACAGAGAACTATAAAGCAGTTATAGGCAGTTGTATTGATGAAAATGGCAGTTTATATTCAGGTGATGGTAAGAAAGACAGATAAGGTGCAAGGAAAGTAAATAACAAAATAAGAGAAGAATCATAGCAATGAAGTCTGTAAAAATAGAACTAGCTGAACCAGGGTAATATGATATAAAGTCCAGACAACAATGTAGACCAGTGTAACTCCAATGTAAGTCCAGTACAAGATGAATCTAATACAAGATGAATCCAGTAAGGGACGATTCCAGTCATAGTGATCAATGATTCCAGGGTGAGTCCAGCCTATATTCTAGCAGTGTGTTTTAAAATACCGAGATCGACATGTAAATGGCTGTGGGTAATCCGGCACACCTCTCACTGATCAGGCGAGAGATGGCTATCATTCCAGTAGATTCCAGTAGGGATGATTCCAATAATGGGGTATGTCTACATGTCTTACTCTAGTATTTCCCCTTCCAGCAAGTGAATCCAGAATTTCGACACAATGATTCAAGATGAGTCCAACCAAAATATAATGATACCAGTAAATGATTCCAGTAAATGATTCCAGTAAATGATTCCAGCAGGTGATTCCAGTAATAGAAGCCGAAAATGATGATACCAGTAATAGAGGCCAGAAAATAAATATGTGTCGTATACATAAATCCAGTAATATCCACACGTGTTGTAACAGAGAATCGCATACAACTAACTAGAACTGAAATACAGTAATTGACAAATAAATGAGAGAACTATCAGAGAATGTACTCGCCTGATAACCTGAACAGCTGATAAGTATAGGGGGTCCAACTGAAGCCACAGAGTCCTATTTAAAGCAACACAGGTTACAAGGTGTCTGGCTCCTAATTAGAACAGCACAAGTCACAACATGTCCAGAAGGGTAATATAAAACACTACAATGCATTCTACATGAATCTAGGTCAAACTAGGACAAAGTCAACCCTTGGTCAACTCTGGTCAACTGCACTAGTCAAACTAGGTCATGACCTAACCCAGCAAGTCTTACTAGGCCTAACCAAGACTATCCTAGCAAGCACACATCAATACAAGGCTATACAAGCCAACATACACCCAACTCTATATAGCATGCAATTATTCAATACTCAAATAGGCAAGAATTCACATTGGATATACACTATGTAATCTATTACTTTAAGCTATATATGTCTACACATATATACACATGCATATATTGGTATTCAACATTAGGTCTATAATCATGGCATTTCAAATGGTTATATAAACTTATATATTATAACACAATATGCTAACATATATATAATATACATACATAGCTAAGTTAACTATATTCATAAATACTTATTTAAGAGGCTATGTGTGTGTATGTGAACATGGCAAAGGGGCAAATGAGGGTTAAATGGGCATACATAGTGTATACATATCAAAGAGTGTCAAAGTGTAAGTGAACAATATGTCAAGTGTGATAGTGTCAACATAGTGTAAGGGAGTACATGAGGTAATATAGGATTTATGTTAACATAGAACATTACATCTCATTAACTTGTATATTGTATACATTACATCTATTATTATATTACATTCATGCTTGTATTCATTTATCATTCATTTATTCTCTTGTACTACTATATGCACCATACATTACATACTATGGAACCTACATATTCATTACAAGCCATACTTATACATGCTTACATTAGATAGGATACTTATACATCATACATCATTTATTTAAACATTTACTCATGCTTGTATTCTCTATTTAGTTACATAATATATATATTAACATGGGTTAAAATCAAATAGAATATATATTACACACAAGGGTGCACAAAATACATATGCCGAATAGTAACTCCTACTAATAATGAATACTGTACCATCTCAGCATGAATTAAAATTTAGGATTAAAGTATGTTATAGATCTATGTGTTAGCTTTCCGAAACTTTAAACGGATCGCGTTTTCGTTTCCGAAAACTCCCGGAATCGCGAAAACACCGAGAACGCGTTTGTTTTTTGTACAGCTGACACTCAAATAATTCTCTAGAAAGTTACAGAAAGAATTAGGCCTATTAATACATGTTTTTGGAAAGCTAACTTCAATACGCTTCTTTTAAAAAATGGGAGATTAAACCGAGCTTTGAGCTAGAAGTTATGACATTTTGAAGTTAGGGCTGAAATTAAAAACGTGGATAAAAATTATGACGGATTTAGATAGTTTGAGCCAAAAGAATACACAATATATATCCTAATTATCCACAACAATAATAGCAATAATAATATGAGGAACCACACTCATAAACTTGATTATATAATCATCATGAACCATTTATTACATATATAAATATAGATACACTCTCATTACAATATATATATATATATATATATATATATATATATATATATATATATATATATATATATATATATATATAAATCTATATATGTAACATGAACACATCCACAACACAAAGGACACTCCTATGACCTCCAAATAGACACAAAATAGACACAAATGGAGATACAACCATGGGGGTCATTCCTATGGGTTCAAAATAGACCTATATGCATGAGAAAATGAAAAGGAGAAGGGATTTATACCTCCCGGTAGATCGAATCGAAGAAAAACCTTCCCGGAGCGACACCGACACGTAAAGATTCCAAAAGGACACGAACGAGCTCCGAATCCTCCCAAATTTGGGTAGCTTCCTCCTTGACTAGAATGGAGAAGGAAAGAAGAAGATTTGGTGGTAAAATGGAAGAATTTGGTGGAGAAAATTGCTAGGGATTGCTCTCTAAGAATTTGGGGAAGAACAAGAGAGAGAAAAATAGATGGATAATGACAAATGGGAGGCTCAACCCTATCCTTATTGTGGCTGGCCATAAAGGTGGTTTTGTCCTATTAGGAAAAGTCCAAAAGCCCCTACTAACCTATTCTATGAGTATTTGGAAAGGGCTAATTGGTTGGGGCTAAATTAGTCATTCTAAAGTCTCTAATCACACTAACCTTATCCATAATAATTAGTCTAACCTCTAACTAAAATATTTCTATCATGTGGACTAAAATTAATATCATGTGGGCTATGCCTAACTAGTGTGTGGGTCCCACTAGAGTCAAACTACCCCCGGGTCCCCGTTTCAAGTCGGATTGAGTTGAAATTCGAACCCGACTCAAATAACCCCAAAACAATATCATAAATAATAAAATAATATCAAAATAATTCAAAGAGGTCAAATACAAAAATATCCTTAGGCCAAAATGACATTAAAATATCATAATCACATGGTTAGGCTCTAGGTCAAACAATCTCTAGGATTTCACTAGCAAAACGTCAAAAGCACAAGTCATTAATTTAAATAATTTTAAAATGATTTAAAATCACCAAAAATTATATCATGAATTAAATATTATTATTAAAATAATTATAAACACAAAATTTCAAAATTACCCTCAATCAGAAAATTAAAATAAAATGAAAAAAAAATCAACCCGAAATTTAGGGTGCTCACAGGAATCATGGCACGGATAGTGCAAGTAGCGTGCTTTGACTAGTGTACTAGCCATGTCCGAGGAAACCTAGCCATAGGGACGTCCTAACTAGGAGAACCAGGCCAAGTTGTGACATGACCATTATAAATAGTTAATTATTTATTATTAATATTATTTGACGTTGAGTGACCCAGTTGAACCAAATTGGCCAAGCCGGACCCGTACCAAGCCCAAGCCCAGGTAGTCATGAAGTACATCCAAAGACATTCGTGTTGATGTATTTCGGTATGATCGTGTCGTATTCCATTTTAGTGATATAGTGAATATTTCTAAGTATTCTTATTTAAATATTATAAATATCATTATTAGTTTATATTCAATGATATTTGTCCTTATACATTTTTGGGACTAGTAGACTGTACAAATGATATGTATACCATTATTGGTTTATTAAATTTCGTTATTATTATTATTATTATTATTATTATTATTATTATTTATTGTGATTGTTATTTAATATTATTATTTTATTGGTTACATTATTTTATTGTCAAATAAATATAATATATGTGTGTATTCGTATATATATATATATATATATATATATATATATTATATATATATATATATATATATATATATATATATATATATATATATGTATTATATATGTAGGTGTATTTATATATAAATACATAAACGTATAATAGATATACGTGAGTATGTGTATGTATATATATCCATATATATAATGTATATGTGTATGTGTATATAAATATATACGATGTACGTGTATATTTGTATGTATATATAAATAAATTATATATATGTGTTTGTATATATATATATATATATATATATATATATATATATATATATCTATATATTATATATATATATATATATATATACGTGTATATTTGTATATATATTATATACAAGTGTATATGTGTATGGGTGTATATATATAAATATAGGTAGGTATATGTAAATATATACATATATATAGATTTATATTATATGCAAAGAAATAAATAAAAGAAGAACCAAAAGGAATAAGAGAAGCAGTAACAGACCCAAACCATTTCCTGTGGGCCAATCCCAAATCGGCCTAGCTAGCAGCCCACCCGGGCCAAGCCCGAGCACCAGCCCGCAACCCCATTCCCGAGCCCAACATAGCCATAACCCCCGCTGAACCGAGCCGCTACTTCGTTGGTTATATATATAGCAGCCGATCGCTACATCGAGAGAGAACCTGGAAACCCTAGCTCCTAACACCAACGCCCCAGCCCCCAGCCTCCGACGACCCACCCGCCGTCGGTGCCACCGTCGCGCGCGGCCACGGCCGGCCGACACGCGCACAGCGCACGAAGATGACAGCAGCAACAGCGGAAGTGGCAGCGGACGTGCCAACTTTGAGACGCGATAACTTCCACCTCGTTCGTTTATTTCACGAACGAATTGCTCAGGTATATACCCAAACCAACCACCTTTATTTTGATTCAATTAGCTCAATTCATCTTGTACTGCACTCGTCGCAAACCAAGCCCAAAAATCGACGAAAACCTGTTACAAATAAGCAAAACAGGGCAGTCTCCACCCCCATATTGGAAGCCAATTACCTGCCAATCCAAATCGATTTTTCAAAATATAATTGAACATGTTTGAAGACAACATACAGGAGATGAGGATCCTTCTTGTATATTTATTTTTCATCTAATATATGGAGAGATATTTGATTCCAAAATCCTAGAAAAATCCGTTTTCGAAAACTAAAAATTCAATAAAACCCTTCGATACGACGTGCGTCCCGTCATTCCGGGCGACGTGGTCGCGAACCGAAAGCATCCAAAGCTGCGTAACGGCTTCGTGGTCGTGTGGGCTTTGGCGGAATTCAAATTGGTCACGTGTGCGCGACGAATTTGATGCGTATCCATCAAAATTCACCGTATCGGCCTCTGTGCAAGTTTTCTAATTACTTTGTGCACGCTCGTCAGATCGAGGCAAAACTTGCGCCAACAGGACCGTATTGTTTTTCTGGTCCTGTATGCCAAGTTTGGTCCAATTCTGACAGTTGAATCAGAACGCCGTTTTGCGGGCCCCACGGTCCGACTCAACGGGCGATTTTATGTACGGCCCGTCGGAATCCAACTTTGGACATACGGTTGGGTTCGTATCGGAAAACCAGACCTGTTGACATATAGTTTGACGATTTTAGAGACCATTGACTCTGGCACGCTTTTTGGTGCAAAGCGGGTCCAACGGCGGACATCGTTTTTGCTCAAAATTATCGTTTTGCCCCTGTGTCCAGAATTGGACTTAAGGACAGGCAATTCTAGCTAATTTGACTATTCTAAGAATAATGGTAATGTTTATTTTAGCTCTCAAAGATAGTTGTGATGACTTGGATTTTTTGACTTGTTGATTGGCGATACATTGTTGGTTCTCCGTGCAACCTCCAGGCAAGTATACCTTGCCTCCCTCTACAGTTTATTTACATGTATATTTCTATTATTATATAGTTTTACTAGTTGGTTATTACTTGTGATTTGTATATCGTACATGCTAGTATAGCTATAGTCCTTGTACATGGTGAGCCTTGTTAGTTCATATTGGATTGGTTCTCTCGTGTATCGTGATTGGGTCGTATCGTGTCTTCACCTATGTCTTGACTGAGTCGTATCTGCAAGTATGTGTTAGTGAACTGCTATTCCTTTGTCTTTCCCTCAACCTGCGAGTCTACACACGGGGCGAGGGTTGTCCGTTTGCACCTGCGAGTCCACACATGGGGCGAGGGTGACTTGTCTTGAAACTGACCTACGAGTCCACATTCGGGGCGAGGGTTAGTGATTAGTTCAAACCTGCGAGTCCACATTCGGGGCGAGAATTTGGTATTCCATTGATCTCTTGTTCTTCCAGCAGTTCATTTATGCATAGTTGATCCCGTGTCCGTGTTCATAGTTACCTGTCAGTAGCCACATGTCAGTTTCCTGTCTAGTTCCTGTTTATACCCTGTATATATTACTGTATGATTAAACTGTTAGATAGGCATGTTTTATGTATCTTGCTAGTCCTTTGAGGACCTGATGATCTCTTCAGGTTTAGCGACTGCATGGAGTTAGTTAGCAGGACGAGATGATAGAGGATTGCGATGTATGATACAGGTATTGCTGGTGTTATTTCTTTATTATCCTTTCGTACTTTATATTTTATACCATGATATACTCTGCTTATTTATAGACTCATATCATTCTTGGAGTCTAATTGAACAATATGCTAATGGGCTGCAGACCATGACCCATACTTATTCATTCTTGTTTATATGATTCATGTAGATTGAGATATAGTTTAGATTAGACATGATACCCTACTCTGGACAGCTTATACGTACTCGAGTCGGGCTGGAGTCCGCTTGATACGTAGCTGGCTTGCTCACGATCTCGCGTCCGAAAAGCGGGTGCGGGTCGTGACAAATACATATACATATTTTCTGTGTCCGACAATCCCGGACATCGCCATCATCTTTTCCAAATTCGTCCCACCCTCACCATCACCATCGCGGCCAAAATCACCACCTCCATCTACCGACGAGCGCCTCCGTCTGGTCGCTCCAGAAAGTCACCCCGAACCGATCCAGCCTGAGTCGTCACCACCACCCGCACCATACAACAGTAACCACCGCCATCCCCGTCTCGGCCAGCAACACCCAATCGAGAACCACCCGGCCACCCGCCAAGACCCCGTCACCATCACCACCACCCAGTCAGATCCCACCGGCCAACCCTCCCGGGACAGCCACCCGACCACACCACCACCGTCAGCCCACCACCCGAATACACCACCACCGTCAGTCCACCACCCGACCACACTACCACCACCATCACCACCACCGCCACCGAAAGAATCACCGCCACCACCGACACTGTAGGCCTCAAAAATGAAGTCACGCTGAGTTGATCAGAACAAGTCACGCAAAGTGATCCGAGAAGCAGCACAAAAGATACGCTAAGTTCTGCCTGGCCATCTCCTTTAGAAATCACGCAGAGACAGCTCAGCCATACGTCAGAATCATAATGACTGACAACACAGCAGTCGAGAAACGTCTCCTCGTATGCCACGTATGCACAGAATTCGAGAGATCATTGCCGTCTTTTGCGTGATTTTTGAAATCTTCCTTAGCAAGACCCACTCTTCACCAAGTTGGCATGACTTTGGGTCTTATCTTCATTTAATGCGGCTGACAATATAATCAATGTCAGAGATTTTGTGTCAGACGAAGCGTGCCAAATCAAGACAGCTGGCGGTTTGCGTGGATTCTGAACCTTCTCCTTCCTCAAGTTTGCGTGGATTTTTGAGTTATTCTTCTCAAAGCCTGCGTGAATTCTGAAGTATTCTTCTTCAAAGCTTGCGTGGATTTCGCCTTCAACGAGTCTGCGTCAACGAAACTGCATGGATTTTTTTGCTTTCAGCAAGACAGCGTGGATTTTATTTCAACTGGAGTACGTGGCAGCCATGCCACCGATCTCTCTCTCGCGTGCCCAGTAACTTGTACACGACCCATGCACTAATGCCATGTGTCCAACAGTTACGGGCCACGTCCAGTAACTACTCACTAACCCTGCATGTATTTAGAGTCTGCGTGACTTTTCAAATGCACCAGTGGTGAGGTAGTTATCTTTTCAGTTACTGTTTTGACTCTATAAATAGAGTTCTTTTTCTCATTCATTGTAAAGATACATTGATATCTACTGTCAAAATTTTGAGAGCTTTTCTTCTTCGCATAGTCCAAAGGATAAAGCGATCGTCTTCTAGATCGGATTCCTACAGTTGTAATTTTCCCAGATACAAAATAAATAAAGTGAATTTATTTATGGAAAACAAATTGGCGACTCTGCTGGGGACAACCATCTCCTCTTCTGAGATGGTAACAACTCAATGCGATACTTCGTCTATCGGCTCGACGAAGAAGGTGATGACGATCAAATTCGATCAACTCGCCTATGAAGAAATACAGCGGGCTAAGGGTGACAAGCCCATTCCAGCCTCCATTATTACTGCCAAGTCGAAGGGACACTCTGTCTATGTCCCTAAGAATCAGTTGGCAGTCAATGGTGAAGTCTCTGCCACAGTGTCTACTCCTAACACTGGCAAGAACTCCATTGCAAGCACGCATACTCTTGTGCGCTCGAAGATGACAGTAACTAAAAGTCACGTTGACAGTACTGGCTCCTTAGACGAATCTGTTCCAGCGTGCAAATTCAATTCTAAAAGTCACACTGACAGTACTGGCTCTTTAGCCGAATCTGTTCTAGTGTGCAAATTCAATTCTAAAAGTCACGCTGACAGTACTTGCTCTTTAGCCAAATCTGTTCCAGTGTGCAAATTCAACTCTAAAAGTCACGCTGATAGTACTGGCTCCTTAGCCAAATCTATTCCAGTGTGCAACCCCACATTCAAAAGTCACGCTGACAGTATTGGCTCCTTAGCCAAATCTGTTTCAGCGTGTAATTCTAAAATCAAAAGACACGCTAACAGCTCTGGTTCTTTAACCAAGTCTGTTTCAGCGTGTATTTCAGCAGAGAAGAATAACTCCTTAGTTATCTCTTCTTCTTCACCGAGTTCTACTAGAACTGGGGGTGGTCTTCCACACAAAGTCCCTTCGAAAGGAATAACTCTTAGTTGTTTCTTCTGCTCCTGTAGTTTTTACTCCAGGAACAGCTTTGACTGATACTTTTGTTAGTCAAAGGAAAGGAGATGGTCTTTTGACTACTCTTCCTTCTGGACATTCTATGTCTCAACATCTGAATGAGTCTAAGAAGAAACATTCCTTAATGTCTTCTTCTTTGATTTCTTTAAATTGGGCACAGAATCTGTCCATTAAAGAGGGTCTATTACCAACTCCTAATCAAGGGAGTGGTTTAACTCTTCCTTCTCTGCAAATATCTAGATCAATGGAAGGAAAACTCCATGTTTCCAAAATTAATATGTTACCTTCCACTGATTTAAGAACAAAACTCAGCACTTCTGGTGTTAAGAAACCATACCAATTGGATATGAAGATAAAAGATCCAGATGCAGAGTATGCAAGAAATTATGTGGCTCACATTAATCACTCTTTGTATAATCAAGAGCCATCAAGACCCAAGAACAGGAAATATATTCCTCAATCTTCACAAATAGATTTACGGGAATATCTTCGACAGAAGAGAAGGAGTAATTCTATATCAAAGGAACATGCTGAATGTGACTTCTATCCAAGAGTCATAATTAGTGCAGATGTGAATCAACAGTTCAAGACCATGGTGATCATACTGAATGTGACTTCCAGCCAAGAGTCACAATGCAATGCAGATGTCAAAATAAACGACAGTCTGTCTTTAATAGGATTCAGTATGAACCTATGCCTGATGAAGATGAGCCTTTGTTTGCCTCTGTCAACATGACTTCTCGGGACACCGGGGGTAGAGTTGATAGTCCAGATGGAGTATATAAAAACACCAGAGCAAAAGTCCTGGCTTCTAGTCAAAGAAATTTGATCCCTGAAATTGATTCTGAATTTCTTGGAGAATCTAACTTCCCACCTCTTCCTACTGGGGGTAATTCTCCTATAGTTGAATTTGATACACGAAGCAATGATTCAGAGCATACAACATCTACTAGTTCATCAATAATCCCTCATACAGTCACGACTTATATGGTTGATGGGAATACTGATGAACCCTCTTCTTCCCTGACTCCTCAAGATCAAAGAATTGCTTCTTTGGAACAACAAATGAAATCTATGACTGACACAATGAAGTCAATGTATGAACTCATGACAGCTCAGTTGCAAAATCGACAGACTGTATCAGATGCCATACCAGTTGATACTGATATAAGTCCAGTACAAGTTCCTCCAGCAGTACAATCCAATACTCCTGGACCTGCTCAACCAAATCCTAGTCTCTCTGGAGCTGGGGGTAGTGCTTACAATGCTGTTCCTCCTCCTAACTATTCTCTATAAGCCACAACTCCACAATCTTCGGGAGTTGTCTCTGAAGAATTGAAAATCTCAAAACTCAATTCGAGGCATTCAAACAGAAGGATGGTTTACAAAGGTTAGGCATCAAGCAGCCTTATCCGATAGAATAGAAGCAAGTATCATATCCTCCTAAATACAAGCCTCCTACTATCTCATTCTATGATGGAACCACTTCTCCAAGTCAGTTTATCAATCACTTTGAAGTAATGACTGATCAATTACAACCAAGTGATGCCCTCCTTACTCGGGTATTTATTGGATGTCTCAAGGGAACGGCTTATGAATGGTATAGAAGTCTCCCAGATGGGAGTATTACCTCATTTGCTGGTTTCAAACAGATGTTTCTTGAAAGGTTCTATGAAGGACTTAATGACATGACTATGTCTGCTCTTATTAGAATCAAGCAGAAAAATAATGAATCTACAGAGGAATACATTGAACGGTTTCGAAGAGAAGCTCTGAAGATGCCTCTTGGAACTCCTGATGCTGTCACCATTGACACGTGCAAATCAAACTTGTTGCCAATCATCAGTATGTGGACAGGGTCCACTCAATTTCAAGATTGGCCTTCCTTCATAGTCAGTGCTAAAGCTGCAGAAATTAGTGCTGAAACCTTTAAAGGTTTAGGAGTGCACATGACTCCTAAAGAAACAGGACAAGGGGCTAACAATAAAAATAATGCTCGCAAAGGAAAAGAAACTCTAGAAGTTAATCTTCAGAGCAAAGATGCATCGAATGTTCAAACTACTGCCTCTACAACTCAACAATCAAGAACACCTCGCCCCAGAGAAGAATATTCTTTTGATGACGATGATGTCCTTGGTATCTTTGAATGTCTGCTGAAAGGTAATAAAATACAATTACCAGAGATCAAGAAACCTGATGAAGCTGGTAAACAGATCATCCTAAATACTGTCCATATCACAGAATACTGGGTCATACAATTCGTACATGTTATGTATTGAAAGGAAAGATCCAAGAAATGATTAAATCTGGAGCTATCTCTCTTACTCCAAAAGAGAAGACCGTCACCTCCAACGTCGTCTCTATGCAATTTGGAAATTTCCCTCCTCAACTCCTTGAAAGTGGGATTATTCCTATTCCCAAGGCAACTCTTGACATAGTGAATCTTCCTCCTCCACAGTTTGAAGGATTAGTGCCAATCACATTGGAAACAGGAGAAATCATGTGGATCCATCCTGATCTAGTGGCAGATTTTGAATCGCCTTCTCCTCAAAAGATTTCTTCTCAAAAATCCAAGAAGGCTGGAAAGATCAAGTCATGTCATATGACTTCTCTTGGGTCTACCTCTGACACAGAGCCAAAAGAAAGAAGAAGCACTTGTTAGTGCTACTCGAACGGGGAAACCTTACCTAAAGGATTATTCTAAAAATCCTGAAGATCCTACTGATATCCCTTCAGATGCTAAAGATGCTCCTAATGTTCCTCCGAGAAGAACCATCTACTGAACCTGTTCCTCCCAAGCCTACGGCTCTGGAGAAAGGCAAACAACAGGCTCGGTTTGATAAGCCAATCAAGAAGTCTTCTCCTCTTGGACTTCAGAAGCCTTACAACTTCGACATTTTGGCTCAGCTTGCTAATACTCCGCTAGAATGTCCCTTTTTGAACTTCTACGTCTTTCCAAAGAGACTCGGGAGACGTTAAGTGAAGCACTTCTACAAGCTGACTCTTGTCTTGCACAATTGAAGAAGCCGGATGCGGAACCTGCCACTTGCTTACATTGCAACAGTGTACTGGAGATTATCCCAAATATCACCTTTACACAAGACGACATGTTACTGGAGGATAATCGACATGATCGACCTCTCTACTACACTGGTTATATTGATACGATGAAGATAGATCGTATCCTCATTGACCCAGGGTCTGCTATAAGCATAATGCCAAAGAGTTTGTTGGATGAACTAAAAATCCCTCTTCACAAGCTCTCCAAGACGGTTACTACTATCTTGGGATTCAATCAAAGCCGAAGTGAGCCTTTGGGAAAGATTCATCTGAAGCTTCAGATAGGTGATTTCAGATCTAAAGTCACTTTCTATGTGATCGAGATCGCGGGATCCTATAATCTTCTTCTGGGGAGGCCCTTTCTTCATGAAAATAATGTGGTGCCCTCTACTCTTCATCAATGTTTTAAATACATTGATAGCAATGGAAGAGTACAAAAAGAAGTTGCTGATATAAATCCCTTCCATGGGGTTGAAGCTTATTTCAATGATTCCCGAATGTATAAAGAAGAGTATACAAGGATCATACAAGCTATGGAGAAAGAAGATGCACAAAGTGAGACTTTAATAATCCTGTTAAAGTCGAACTACTCAGCAACAATCTCCTAAACCCTCTGGAGAAGATTCTTTCATCATTCCAGTGAGTGGACGGATCTCTCCGTTACCTCAGTCATCTACTCAAATACACTGATCATTCCTGTCAGTGGGCGTACTACAGTTCCTGTACCTTCACAAGATACTCTGCTAATTCCAGTTGGAGGGCGGACTACTCTTCCTACTCAAACTTCAAGGGAGCTCACCTCTTCTGAGCCATTTGTTATCGATCTTAATCGAAACAAAGCTTTCTTCTTCTCCCCCTTTAGTCATTGACTTGGCTAAAATCTCTAAGGCTCAGCCTTTCCCAATGTAAATATTGCTGCTTTTTTAATGAAAAGTCTCCACCTTTGCAGTACGTTGATGTGTGTAATTATGTTCATAGTTATTTACATCTGTTAGATGACTTGAACACAATAACCATAGGAGTTGTACAGACTGTTCATACAGATGTATCTCTAGAACCTGTACAATCTTCATACTTTCTAGTTCCCAGCAGAAAGCCAGGAGACATTCCAATATTCTTCTACAAAGGGCCTCAAAATCCTTCTGATCTTGAAGATGATGACAAAAATGATGATACTGGAAGATTACAACTACGTCGTTATAGTCAGCAATCTAGAGACATCATCAAAAATATGGGCTATGACTTCAGGACTGGCCTAAAATGGAAAAGAAGAAAAATGCCTGTCCGGATTCCTCCTTTGAAATATGGAAGGACGAAATGCGGATTGGGTTATACTGCTCCTACTCCTTTCATCAATATTATCCATGAAGATCTGAGTCTGACGAAGATAAGAGATCTGATTCTTCTAGTACCACTTCTTGGGATTCCGATACGAGTATCGGTGACTTCTATTGCAACCTTCTGTCTTCCAACATGGTTTCCATTGACCATTCTGAAGAAAGTGATGAAGACGAAGAAGAGTTTGAAATCTCACCTGAATCAGAACAGTGGGCCCAAAGATTAGATAATCAATGGGAGTTCCGTTTCGAGCAAAAAGAACCTCCGACTGAAGATAAACTTGTTCAAATAGATGTTGGTGAAGAGGGATCTCCCAAACCAATATTCATCAGTGAAAGTCTTTCAGAAACTGATAAGAAAGACATGATCAAACTCATTCGTGATTACATCGATGTCTTTGCTTGGAGTTATGAAGATATGCCAGGGCTTGATCCTCAAATTGCAACTCACAAGCTCAATATCTTGCCGAATGCTAAACCGGTCAAACAACAACAGCGACGATTTCGTCCAGACATCATGGATGCAATTGAAGCTGAAGTCAATAAACTCATTACCTCTGGGTTTATTAGAGAGGAACAACATCCCGATTGGGTGGCTAATATTGTTCCTGTTCTTAAAAAGACTGGCAAGATCAGAGTATGCATAGACTTCGCGATCTCAATGCGGCATGTCCTAAAGACGAATTCCCTCTACCAATCACTGATGTCATGGTTGATAATACCTGTGGATTTGAACGAATGTCATTCATGGACGGGTATTCTGGGTAATCAGATCAAAATGTTCCAGAAGACGAGAAGCACACTTCTTTCAGAACGCCGATTGGTACATACTGTTATACAGTTATGCCATTCGGTCTCAAGAATGCAGGAGCAACTTATCAACGAGCTATGAGCACTATATTCCGTGAACATTTGCGGAAAACAGTCGAATGCTATGTTGATGATATTGCAGTCAAAAGTCGACAAAAGGAGGATCATATCCAAGATTTGAAGACTATATTTGATCTAATGCGTAAGCATCAATTAAAGATGAACCCTACTAAGTCCTTCTTAGGCGTCTCTAGTGGTAAATTTCTCGGCTTCGTCATTACCTCTAAAGGTATACACGTGGATCCCGAGAAGATCAAAGCCATCCAAGAGATGCGTCCTCCACGCACCTTAAAAGAGCTACGAGGATTTCAAGGAAGAATCGCTATATCAGGAGATTCATCTCTAATTTATCAGGACGCTGCAGACCATTCAACAAACTTATGAAGAAAGGTGTCTCTTTTGTCTGGAATGATGAATGTCAGAAAGCATTCGATGATATAAAACAATATCTGATGAGCCCTCCAGTATTGGTACCTCCCGTCTCAGGAATACCGTTCCTCCTCTATACTCGAGCAATGAGTCATTCATTGGGTGCATTACTCGCTCAAAAGAATCAAAATGGCCATGAACAAGCCATTTATTATCTCAGCCGCACTATGACCGGAGCTGAACCTCGATATTCACCGGTTGAAAAAGAATGTCTAGCCTTGATGTTTGCTGTCCAAAAGACACGTCATTATATCATTGGCCAGACTATTCATGTCATCTCCAGGATCAATCCTATACGGATCATGATGAAGAAACCCAGTGTTTTGAATTCTCGATTGGCTAACTGGGGAATCCTACTTGCTCAGTATGAATGCACTATATTCCTCAGAAATCAGTCAAGGACAAGCTTTAGCTGATTTTCTGGCTGCTCACTCAATTCCAGAAAATTCAAAACTCTATGATGAAATCCCAGATGAAGTCCTAGATTCAAATCAAATTGCTGAAGAAGATCCTACTTGGCGTCTATTCTTTGATGGAGCATCAAGAATTGGTCCTAATGGCGATATTGTCGCTGGAGTTGGAATTGTTCTTGTATCGCCAGAAGGTCTTGCCATCCAAAGAGCTTATTCTCTCGATCAGCCGTGTTCAAACAATGTAGCTGAGTACAACGCATTGCTTATTGGTCTTCAACTCGCTAAACATCTGAATATTCAACATTTGGAGGCGTATGGAGACTCTAAACTATTGTCAATCAGATCAGGGGTACTTATGAAGTTCGCCATCAAGATCTGGTTCCTTATCATAGAGTGGCCATATCTATGGCCTCATCATTTAAGGAATTCTTCATTGAACATGTTAGGCGAGCATGTAACACAGAAGCTGATGCCCTTGCTAATCTTGCAGCGGTGCTGGCTATCCCAATCAGACGGCAACAAATGATTGTTGTTCGTATCGAGAATTATTTCATCTTGAAAATAACCTGACTCTAGGACTTCCAGTTGACATTGAAGAATCAACATCTCATGACGTCAACACAACAAGAGGATTTGGATTAGTCGTAAATCGATATCATCTTCATCCGATTCCAGCATGGAATTCATCTTCAGTAACTCGACTGAGAATCAGAATACGGATAAAGATTGGAGACTTCCTTTCTTAGATCTTGTATTGTATGATATTCTTCCGGATGATCCGAGTGAGCAGCATCTATCAGACGACGATCACTCAGATTCTATTACAATCATACAACAAAGACCTTATATCGTCGAGCTTATGATGGTTTACTCCTTCGGTGCATTGCCGGTGATGAAGCCCAACAAGTTATTCGTGAAGCACATGATGGAATTTGTGGAGCGCATCAACCTGGGCCAAAACTTCAAGACCGTATTCGACGGATGGGTTATTATTGGCCAACTATGGTATCAGATGCCATGAATATGCAAGGAAATGCAAAGCTTGCCAAATCCATGCGATTTTATACATCAACCTTCGGAATTTCTACATCCGACGGCAGCATCATGGCCCTTCGAAGCTTGGGGCATGGACATTGTCGGCCCGATCAATCCTCCATCATCTAAAGGTCATCGGTTCATTCTCGCAATAACCGATTACTTCTCCAAATGGGCCGAAGCTATTCCTTTATCTGAAGTTAAGACGTCTAATGTCATCAGCTTTATTAAGCACCACGTCATCTACAGATTTGGTGTCCGACGCATTGTTCATGATAACGGACCACAGTTCGTCAGCCAGAAATTTACTCGATTCTGTGACGATCACCGGATCAATAATGTTGCTTCTACCGCATAATCCAGCAGCTAACGGATTGGCAGAAGCTTTCAACAAGACTATCATCAAACTCCTAAAGAAGTTTGTCTCCACTAACAAACGTAATTGGAGTGACAAGCTCGGGGAATGCTTGTGGGCTTATCGCACTACAGTCCGTAATGCTACTAAGTGTACACCTTTCTCTCTGGTGTACGGATCTGAGGCTGTTCTCCATTAGAGATTCAAATTCCTTCTTTAAGGATAGCAATCGCTAATGAACTCACTGCGAAAATAATGATCGTCTTCGACTTCAAGAATTGGAGGCTCTGGATGAAAACGTTATCTGCTCAACAGAATATTGAATTCTATCAAGCTAGAATTTCAAGGCTTTTAACAAGAAAGTCAGAATTCGAACATTCAGAAAGGAGAACTTGTGCTTACTGTCAGACGCCCGATGACTATGACACACATGAGTAAGGGCAAGTTTGATGCAAAATGGGAAGGTCCATTCATTGTCAATAAGATCTTTTCTAATGGGCTTATCAACTCACTACTCTAGATGGTAAAGCCACTATGATGCCCATCAACGGCAAATTCTTGAAGAAGTAAACTCCGTCTGATATTTCTATCAAGATTGTCCTCCATCACCTCCCAGCTGTTTCATTGTTTGTTTCCGAAGAATCATTTGATATCTATTATCCCAGTGGAGATAGGTATTCTACTTTGTATCGTTTTCTCAACAAATTTGATATCCAGAAAATCATGTCCACATTACCTCTGAATTTCTATCTCATCATATTTAGAAAATGATATTTAGTCTTTCTGATTTCTGAGTCAAAGATCCAATGAATAAAGGCAAAAATATAAAGTGGGAAGGATATACGTAAACAAAGTTCCTTACGGAGTTTATTTGAGAAAATCCCTCAGAAGAAAAAAAAAGTACATCATCATGGAAGATTCATATGATCCCTTTCATTTGGGACGAGGACCCACATACATAATCAGCAAAAGAATTGAATACATCT